>QNTS01002705.1:3630-14285 GCA_003317085.1 Hucho hucho | reverse complement strand
AACCCTTAACCCTAACATTAACTTAACCCTAACATTAACCAAACCCTTAACCCTAACATTAACCTAACCCTTAACCCTAACATTAACTTAACCCTAACATTAACTTAACCCTAACATTAACCTAACCCTTAACCCTAACATTAACTTAACCCTAACATTAACCAAACCCTTAACCCTAACATTAACCTAACCCTTAACCCTAACATTAACTTAACCCTAACATTAACTTAACCCTAACATTAACTTAACCATAACATTAACTTAACCCTTAACCTTAACATTAAATTAACCCTTAACCTATTTTTTTTAAATATATGAAAAAACAAAAACTAAATTATGTTCAATTAATAGGCATTGACGAATAACAAATGCATTGTCAGCACACGTCCAAAATCACATAATCAATAATACACATGATAATCAATAATACAAGGTTTATTCATATTCACATTTACATTCTACATGTTAGTCATTATGAAATATTGTCAGCCACGTCCCTTTCCCCCCGTTTCAGTAGCACAGGGAGGTTGGTGGTGCCTACGGTGACAGGGTAAGCAGCCCTTCTTATTCATTATTATTCATTCATGGATACAGGCACAAAGCTTGATTCTCATGAGACAGTATAGCCTGCTTTTTCTAAAACAATGTAGAAGCACAGCCACTTTCTGTTTGGATTCCCTGGGGTTCAGCAGACCTCTGGTATTATGGCACCTGCTGCAGGAACAAGTCCCAGTCTGGCCCAACGACTGGCAACTCTGTCTGGAAGTGGTTCCAGAAACTGGACAAATAACCAAGACAGGTACAATATTAGGGTCCCGACCCACCAGTTGAGAATCGTTGCTCTAGTGTACAGCAATGCAATACAATAGACTTCATAACGGTTCGAGAGCTTACTGGTAGTGGTAGACACCTGGGTCTGGTAAGTTTGGAAGGAAGGAAAGGAGGGAAGGTGAGGAAACAAGGGCTTACCGGTGGTGGTAGACGTCTGGTAAGGGAGGAAGGAAGGAAAGGAGGGAAGGGGAGGAGACGAAGGCTTACCGGTGGTGGTAGACGTCTGGCTCTCTGCTCAGACGGTTCTGGAAGCCGATATACAGGTCGTCCCAAAGAAGGCCGTTCTTCACCACATGCCTCATGACTCCGATCCTGTTCTTGATCTTCACAGAAGAGAAAGTAGTACACTGTCTATCTCTCAGTCCAATCAAGTTACATGAAATGGAAAACAAACAAATGATACACCTGGAGATAAATGGCGGTTCCTTTAAAAGCATGTTGGCATTTAAGCAGGGCAGGGCTACCGCATTTGGGGCCCCGGGGCACCTACCACCAGCCAGACAGCTAACTTCTTGCATTTTAACACATTTTGCCATGGCGTAGAGAGAAACATTTGTTGTTTTAATAGCTAATTACATGCAGTTCTACACTTTTTACCCTTATGACAGAACATTTTGCCATGTTAAATATAATTTCCTGCTATTCTACACATTTTGCCATGGGGCAAAGATAAATATTTGCTGTTTTATAGCTCATCTCATGCTATTCGCCCTGCGTGCCCATTCTGTAATCTGGCCTTACACTTAAGGCAGTAGTGAGAACTGAGCCAGCAACAATGATCTTCTCCTGAAAACAGCTTGGCATCAGATTTGCATCTACCAACCACAACACATTCGAACCCCTGAAGTTATGCATAGCAGCCTGCCATCTCTGTGTGTCTGTGCCTCGTACAGCATTCACCTCTTATGAGAATGACATGAGTCCAGGTAAATGTTATTCTTATGACAGATTTGTAACATGGTACGTTTCTACCCTATAATGTTTGACCCCTAGAAGAAGTTGCTTTTTGTATTGATCCTTCTCATAAATGGAGTGCAGTGTACAGGGCCTTCAGAAAGTATTCACACACCTTTACGTTTTCTACATGTTGTTGTGTTACAGCCTGAATTACAAATTGATTACATTTAGTTTTTGTGTCACTGATCTACACACAATACCCCATCATGTCAAAGTGGAATTATGTTTTTAGAAATGTTTACAAATTAATAAAAAATGAACAGCTGAAATGTCTTGAGTCAATAAGTATTCAACCCCTTTGTTATGACAAGCCTAAATAAGTTCAGGAGTAAACATGTGCTTAACAAGTCACATAATAAATTACATTGACTCACTGTGTGCAATAATAGTGGTTAACATGATTATTTTTAAATGACGACCCTGTCTCTCTACCCCACACATATAATTAGCTGCAAGTTGCCTCAGTCGAGCAGTGAATTTCAAGCACAGTCAACCACTAAGACCAGGGGACTGGCACCTATTGGTAGATGGGTAAAAAAAGAAGACATTGAATATCCCTTAGCGCATAATGATATTAATTACACTTTGGATGCTGTATCAATACACACAGTCGTTACAAATATAGAAGCGCCCTTCTTAAATCATTTGCTGGGGATGAAGGAAACTGCTCAGGGATTTCACCATGAGGCTAACTGTGATTTTAAAACAGTTACAGAGTTTAATGGCTGTTATGGGAGAAAACTGAGGATAGATAAACAACATTGTAGTTACTCCACAATACTAACCTAAATGACAGAGGGAAAAGTAGGAAGTCTGTAGAAAAAAAAAATTCAACAAGGTGCTAAAGTAATACTGCAATAAATGTGGCAAAGAAATTAACTTTTTGTCCTGAACGCAAAGTGTAATGTTTGGAGAAAACGCAACATCGTGAGTACCACTCTTATTTTCAAGCATGGTACTTGGCTGCATCATGTTATGGGTATGCTTGTCTTCGTCAAGGACTAGGGAGGATAAAAAGAAACGAAATATAGCTATGCACTGGTTCAGTCTGCTTTCCAACAGACAGTGGGAGACACATTCTCCTTTCAGCAGGACAACCTAAAACAAGAGGCCAAATATACACTGGATTTGCTTACCAAGATGATATTGAATGTTCCTGATTGGCCTGGTTAAAGTTTTAACTTAAGTCAGACTGAAAATCTATGGCATGGCAGTCTAGCAATGATCAACAACCAATTTGACAGAGCTTGACAAATTAAAAAATAATGGGCAAATATTGTACAATCCAGGCGTGCAAAGCTCTTAGAGATTTACCCATGTACAGTGCCGTGAAGAAGTATTTGCCCCCTTTCTGATTCTCTATTTTTGCATATTTTTGATTCTGAATGTTATCAGATAAAAGGAACCTGTTTAGAAATAACAAAAAAAATATATTTATTTAATTAACAAAGGTATGCAACACCTAATTTCCCTGTGTGAAAAAGTAATTGCCCCCTTACACTCAATAACTTGTTGTGCCATCTTTAGCTGCAATGACTGCAACCAAATGGTTCCTGTAGTTGTTGATCAGGATCAGTCTCTCACATCTCTGTGGAGGAATTTTGGCCCACTCCTGCATGCAGAACTGCTGTAACTCAGCAACATTTGTAGGTTTTCAAGCATGAACTGCTCGTTTCAAGTCCTGACGTAACATTTCAATTGGGATTAGGTCTGGACTTTGACTAGACCATTCCAAAACGTCAAATCTGTTGCTTTTTAGCCATTTTCATGTAGACTTGATTGTGTGTTTTGTATCATTGTCTTGCTGCATGACCCAGCTGTGCTTCAGCTTCAGCTCACCGATGGATTTCCTGACATTCTTCTGTAGAATTCTCTGATACTTAGCAGAATTCATGGTTCCTTCTATTAAGGCAAGTCGTCCAGGTCCTGAGCCAGCAAAGCATCCCCAAACCAATACTGAAGGCACTGTACTTATCAAGCACTGCATTTAATCCATCAACAATTATCTTCAACTGAAAACAGCTTTGCATCAGATTTGCATCTGCCAACAACAACACATTCAAACCCCTGAAGTTATGCATAGCAGCCTGCCATCTCTGTGTGTCTGTGAACAGCGTTCACCTCATGAGAAGGACATGAATCCAGGTAAAAGTTTATTCATATTTACAATTTTACCAGACACTCTTATCCAGAGCGACTTCCGGTATCAATTAGGGTTACTGTGCATTCGGAAAGTACTCAGACCCCTTGACATTTTCCACATTTTCTTACGTTAGCCCTATTCTAATACTGATTAAACAAAAAAAAACTCTCATCTGCACACAATACCCTATAATGACAAAGCAAAAACAGCTTTTTAGACATTTTTGTAAATGTATTACATTTTTGTAAAAATTAAATATCACATTTACATAAGTATTCAGACCCTTTACTTTGTTGAAGCACCTTTGGCAGCATTTACAGCATTGAGTCTTCTTGGGTATGATACTACAAACTTGGCACACCTGTATTTGGGGAGTTTCTCCCATTCATCTCTGCAGATCCTCTCAAGCTCTGTCAGGTTGGATGGGGAGCGTAGCTGCACAGCTATTTTCAGGTCTCTCCAGAGAAGTTCGATTGGGTTCAAGTTTGGGCTCTGGCTGGGCCACTCAAGAACATTCAGAGACTTGTCCCAAAGCCAGGTTTCCTCCAGACGTGACGCTTGGTATTCACGCCAAAGAGTTCAATCTTGGTTTCATCAGACCAGAGAATCTTGTTTGTCATGGTCTGAGAGTCCTTTAGGTGCCTTTTGGCATGTGCGTTTTACTGAGGAGTGGCTTCCATCTGGCCACTTTACCATAAAGGCCTGATTGGTGGAGTGCTGCCGAGATGGTTATCTTTCTGGAAGGTTCTCCCATCTCCACAGAGGAACTCTGGAGTTCTTTCAGAGTGACCATCGGGTCTTGGTCACCTCCCTGACCAAGGCCCTTCTCCCCTGATTGCTCAGTTTAGCCAGGAAGCCAGCTCTAGGAAGAGTCTTGGTGGTTCCAAATGTCTTCCATTTATGATGGACGCCACTGTGTTCTAAGAGGACTTCAATGGTGCAGATCATTTTTGGTACCCTTCTCCAGATCTATGCCTCGACATAATCCTGTCTCGGAGCTCTACGGACAATTCCTTCGACCTCATGGCTTGGTTTTGGTTTGACATGCACTGTCAACTGTGGGACCTTATATAGACAGTTCTGTGCCTTTCCAAATCATGTCCAATCAATTGAATTTGCAACCGGTGGACTCCAATCAAGTTGTAGAAACATCTCAAGGATGATGAATGGAAACAGGATGCACCTGAGCTCAATTTCGAGTCTTATAGCAAAGGGTCTGAATACTTATGTAAAAAATGTATTTTATAAGTTCTTTACATTTGCAAAAATCTAAAACCTCTTTTGGCTTTGTCGTTATGGGGTATTGTGATGTCATTATGGCGTATTCTGTAGACTGATGAGGATTTTTTTTATTTCATCCATTTTAGAATAAGGCTGTAACATAACAAAATCTGGAAAAAGACAAGGGGTCTGAATAATTTCCGAATGCACTGTAAGTGCCTTGCTCAAGGGAACATCAAATGATTTTTCACATAGTAAGCTCAGGGATTTGAACCAGCAACCTTTCGGTAACTGGCCCAGTGCTCTTAACTGTTAGGCTACCTGCCACCCTTATGACAGATTTGTAACATGCTATGTTCCTGCTCCACAATGTTTGTTTTGATCCTTCTCAAGTGGAGTACACTGTACTTAATAGTATATAGGTGAGCAGGTGTTGTAGCCATGCTCACCTCGTCATAAGGGTGCTCTCTAGTGGGCCTCTGAGTAGGGAAGGAGAGATCCATGAAGTCCACCAGATAGTTGTAGCCATTGTCTATCGGAATGAAGTCCTCATCTGTCTCAATGACCTTAAATACATATTACAAACAACAGTTAGGCTATGTTTAGTTGGAATTCAAACATTTTGTGTTATTCACTGACCTGCAGTTATGATAAATACCAGATAACTAGAATATGAATAACCAGAATAACCAGAATCAATAAACAGAATCTAAAGAATTACCAGAATCTAAAAAGAAAGTAGCATAAGAATGAGAAGAATTGGAAAATATGTATCTAATTTCAACCCTCGAACCCACCAGATTTGGGTTAAAAATGTATTTTTATTTTTCAAATTGATTGAACTTGCCTGGCACAATGGAACCAAGGGTCATAGTCCCTAAAGTGTCAACCCTGCCCATCTGGCAATCCAAGCAGTCAAAATCAGCTGCTCCAAGTGCAGTTTCCTGGACATAGATTAAGCCTAGTCCTGGAGCCCCAAAAAATTTGAAAGAGATTCTCCATTGAGCTTTTACATTTTTTTTATTCAGGAATAGGCTTAGTCTGTGTCAGTGAGAGCATCCGTACATGTTTTAAACATTCCAGAGATCTACAGAGAGAGAAGAAGTGAATGGAAGGGGTCGCGTTCAGTCGGTACAAAACCGAGAAACGTTTTAAAATGGAGATTGTTTATTGATAGATTGTCCAATAATAATTATAATTTTCCTTGCATGTTTTTACTGCCTACTGAATGCGAGTCAGGAGTAACCAGGAGTGTTTCCTAAATTGCAGACTGTTGCAAAAAGTTTGGTCTAAACCGTTTAGTCCAAACGGAAAACATTTTGCAATGAAAACGAGAGTTTCTATTGTACAAATTCAGGCTCCGTTTGGTTCCAAGAGTAAACAGTAATCGGTTTCTGTTGAAAAACGTTTTGCAACAGTCAGCGACTAATGAATCCACCCCAGGAGTCAGCTTGTAGATAGAGCAATAAGAGCTGTCAGGACTTTTATATGGACTACAATATTTACCCGGACAACTAGATTGTAGTTTTTAAACCCTGCCCAGATGTAATAAAATTGGATCCAGCTTTTATGTTTAAATATCTCAGCGGTGATGGCCCTGTTCAGTTCATCCACGTATAACTCAAAGTCCCAACTGTCCTTATAGATGTTTGTCCCGGACGGAGGGTCGGTGATGGCTTTCCTGTGGTTATAGTCAAGTCATACATAATTTAAAGTGCATTTTACCTGGGTTACAACATTAAAAATGAATTAAATAATGTAGGAAAAAACAGAATGTAGAAAGAGAACATAATGGTAGACAATGTAAGGTTGTGAGGTAATAATGGCAGACAATGTATGGCAGTGGGGTAATAATGGTAGACAATGTAAAGAAGTGATGCAATAATGGTAGACAGGGTAGGGAAGTGATGTAATAATGGTAGACAATGTAGGGAAGTGATGTAATAGTGGTAAACAATGTAGGGGAAGTGAGGTAATAATGGTATTGACAACAGAAGGAAACATCAACCACCAAAATGTGATTTGTGATTATTGATGATTGTTGGCATTTCTATGGAGTATGGACTGATATGACAGACATGGACCCACACACAATTTGCTGATTGATGAGCAATCCTACCGGCTGGGGCTCATCAGAGCCAGGGCCAGATCGAGCACAGCACCTGGCTTGGGTGTCCATGTTGTTATGCCTGGAGCGCTCTTCTTGATCAGGACATTGAGCTCATCCGTGTTGTTTTTCATGTTAGTTTCCTTAATGTACCTGTCAGTTAACGTATGTCAGTTGTCAATGTCAAGTTGGGATGCATCTTATATTGATTGACTGCAGTTGAAGCAATAAGAGGGGTCAAAACCTAACCTGAACCTGGAACAGTTTGAACACAAAAGAGTAAAAGTTTTGTAATACCTGTCTGAGGGATGGGCTTCGACAAAGTAACCAGCAAATGGGCAATAGATCTTGGGCTACAAGGATTTTACCAGCTGGGCCTTGTAGTTCATGAGCTTCTTCCTTTCATTCTTGATGAAATCGGCTTTCCAGCTCTCTGCAGGGAGAAAGCAACACTAGTCAATGAGTGAATCTCAGTTATTTCCTTGAATCCTCGCTTCCTCTCCCCTTGCCTCCTCCTCAAAATGCATTGGAGGAGAACATCCGAGGGAAGGAACCTCAGATCTGTTCCGATGTGCTTTGAGGAGGAGATAAGTAGGGAGGAAATAGAATTGAGATTCGTGTGCAGGCAATAGCAAGGAAAACCCAAGGGAGCAATTCATTTCTCTGTTATTTGTCTGGCTGTACACTTGTACGCTGTATACCTGCCCTCCTCACCTGTGTATTTTCCTCCACTGAAGGTCATGGGGAAGCCAGACGCCCCCCCCAGCAAAGTCACTCATCATCAGGTCCACATTGTGGGGCAGCCGGCCGTAGTTTGGCCTGGTGCAGTCCACCGTGTTGAGGATCATATGACCTGGGTGGGACAACCAGGATCAGATGCACCCGTCAAATGAGATAAGGTTGAGATAAGGCTTTGAGGTGCATTGTATGCCTACCAGGTGGCACTGGCAGATCGTTTTTATTACTGAACTGACAATGACCTGAATCAGACAGGATGTGCATGTTCAATACAACAATGAGGCTTAATTATCCTGATGGAACCCGTCTTTATATGGATGTATAATCTGTAGGTGGATAAAGTGTGATGAAAGTCAGAATGTGTGACCTGCTTGTGATTGTACACTGACTGTACAAAACATTAGGAGCACATGATCTTTCCATGAAATAGACTGACCAGGTGAATCCAGGTGAAGGCTATGATCACTTATTGATGTCACTTGTTAAAGCCAATCAGTTTAGATGAAGGAAGGAGACAGGTTAAAGAAGGATTTTTAAACCTTGAGACAATTGGGACATGGATTGTGTGTGTGTGCCATTCAGAGGGTGAATGGGCAAAGCAAAATATTTAAGTTCCTTTGAAGGGTGTATGGTAGTAGATACTAGGCACACCGGTTTGAGTGTGTCAAGAACTGCAGCGTTGCTGGGTTTTTCATGCTCAACAGTTTCCTGTGTGTTTCAAGAATGGTTCAACACCCATAATATATCCATCCAACTTGACACAACTGTGGGAAGGACTGGAGTCAACATGAGCCAGAATAGCATCCCTGTGGAACGCCTTCGATACCTTGTAGAGTCCATGCCAATAGAGTCCAATTGAGGTTGTTCTGATGGCAAAAGGGGGTGCAACTCAATATCAGGAAGGTGTTCCTAATGTTTCGTACACTCTGTGTATATACCACATAGCAGACCCATTTAAGAAAAGTGACTTCCAGTGACTGCAAGAATTGAACACACGACTCTGGCAAAGCTAGCACCATATGCTCTTACAAATGACATGATGAGTACCTTTATATTCAACAATGATACAGGTGTCCATTTCAGGGTGCACTTCATCCTTCAGAATCATGAATCTGAGGTTCTTATCAATCTGACGGAGATAACAACAGGGGGAGGGCATTCAAGAAGAGCCTTTTCACAGAGGTTCCTGTATCGTATAAACTGTTCATTCAAAGGGAGCTGTTTATGCTTACGTTTTGCCAAATGCCAAAGGGAACTACGTTGATATTTGTCAGCTGCACCTGACTTTTCTCCAGCATCCTGTAACATGATTCAAACGATGACAGCATAAACCCACAAAGGTGACACCCTCATTTGTTTTATGGTTGTAAAACCATGTTAATGTGTGACAGATATATAGATAACCCTTACCAGAACACTGGCCTTGATGTGTCGCCAACATAAATAGGAACATCGGGTCTCGTCGCAGAGAGGGATTTTAAGGTTGGGTAGCTGAAAATACATTTTTCAGGAATTATCTTAAAACTTCCTGCCTTCTGTGTGCTCATCCTCATAAGGAAAATTGGAATCGAAATTTCATTGAAATAAGGTCCCACTAAAAAATAAGTACAACTTATAAAGGCTTAATATAGCTTACATAAATGCTTCACATATCATCTATAAACCTATCTCATACTCTATAAAGGGTGTATAAACATACGTAGTTTATACACCATTTATACACCACTCTTTATACACCATTTATAGAATATGACACAGGCTTATAGATTATCTGTGAAGCATTTGTGTAGTGCTTAAGAAACTTCATGCATGCTATATAACGCCTTTATACTTAGTTTAAAGTGGGATCTAAATTATAAATACATTGAAATCAACGGTGGCTGGTGGGTGGAGATTGCGGAGGACGGGCTCATTGTAATGGTTGGAATAGTATGTGTTTGATACGTTCAATACATTCCCTTCCAGTTTCACTGAGCCAATCCTCCTATATCAATCCATTTCATTATAACATACTCCACATAGGTACCATCTCTACATACCTGTACCATACTCCATACAGGTACCATCTCTACATACCTGTACCATACTCCATACAGGAACCATCTCTACATACCTGTACCATACTCCATACAGGTACCATCTCTACATACCTGTACCATACTCCATACAGGTACCATCTCTACATACCTGTACCATACTCCATACAGGTACCATCTCTTCATACCTGTACCATACTCCATACAGGTACCATATCTACATGCCTGTACCATACTCCATACAGGCACCATCTCTACATACTTGTCCCATACTCCATACAGGTACCATCTCTACATACCTGTACCATACTTCATACAGGTACCATCTCTACATACCTGTACCATACTCCATACAAGAACCATCTCTACATACCTGTACCATACTCCATACAGGTACCATCTCTACATACCTGTACCATACTCCATACAGGTACCATCTCTACATACCTGTACCATACTCCCTACAGGTACCATCTCTACATACCTGTACCATACTCCATACAGGTACCATCTCTACATACCTGTACCATACTCCCTACAGGTACCATCTCTACATACCTGTACCATACTCCCTACAGGTACCATCTCTACATACCTGTACCGTTCTCCATACAGATACCAT
>QNTS01002704.1:105362-177653 GCA_003317085.1 Hucho hucho | reverse complement strand
TGATCGGGGTCCCCAGTTCACATCCCGAGTGTGGAGGGCGTTTATGGAGCGTCTGGGGGTCTCGATCAGCCTGACCTCTGGTTTTCACCCTGAGAGTAATGGGCAGGTGGAGAGAGTGAACCAAAAAGTGGGCAGGTTCCTGCGGTCATATTGCCAGGACCGGCCCGGTGAGTGGGCGAGGTATGTCCCATGGGCGGAGGTGGCTCTGAATTCACTCCGTCACTCCTCCACGAACATGTCACCGTTCCAGTGCGTGTTGGGCTACCAGCCGGTCCTGGCACCGTTTCATCAGAGCCAGACTGAAGCTCCTGTGGTGGAGGAGTGGGTGCAGCGCTCCAAGGAGACCTGGAAAGCCGTCCAGGAATCACTGAGACAGGCTGGTGGGCGGCAGAAGAGGAGCGCTGACTGTCACCGCAGTGACGTGGCTCTCGACCCGGAACCTGCCCCTCCGCTTGCCCTGCCGGAAGCTGGGGCCGCAGTATGTGGGGCCATTTAAAGTCCTGAGGAGGATAAACGAGGTGTGTTATAGGTTACAGCTTCCATCTTACTACCGTATTAACCCCTCGTTTCATGTGTCTCTCCTCAGGCCGGTGGTAGCTGGTCCCCTGCAGGAAGGTGAGGTGCCGGAGGTCCCTCCGCCCCCTTTGGACATCGAGGGGCCCCCGGTGTACACAGTCCGCTCCATTCTGGACTCTAGGCACCGGGTGAGGGGCCTGCAGTACCTTGTGGACTGGGAGGGGTACGGTCCGGAGGAGAGGTGCTGGGTACCGGTGAAGGATATCTTGGATCCTTCACTACTGGGGGAGTTTCACCGCCTGCATCCGGATCGCCCTGCGCCTCGCCCTCCGGGTCGTCCTCGAGGCCGGTGTCGGCGCGCTGCGGGAGTCGCGTGTCAGGGGGGGTACTGTCACAACTTCCACCAACGGTGGCTCCTCTGCCGGTGCGGGCGGCGTTCGGCGGTCGTCGTCACCGGCCTACTAGCTGCCACCGATCATCTATTTTCGTTCTGTTCATTATTCTGATTGTTTGCACCTGTTTTCGTTTTGGTTAGTAGGGCTATTTAAGCCGGTTAAACCCGCCTCCTTTCGTGCGGGATTGTTTGCTGTACTTGAGAGCGCATGTACAGTGGGGCAAAAAAGTATTTAGTCAGCCACCAATTGTGCAAGTTCTCTCACTTAAAAAGATGAGAGAGGCCTGTAATTTTCATCATAGGTACACTTCAACTATGACAGACAAAATGAGAAAAGAAAATCCAGAAAATCACATTGTAGGATTTTTAATGAATTTATTTGCAAATTATGGTGGAAAATAAGTATTTGGTCACATACAAACAAGCAAGATTTCTGGCTCTCACAGACCTGTAACTTCTTCTTTAAGAGGCTCCTCTGTCCTCCACTCGTTACCTGTATTAATGGCACCTGTTTGAACTTGTTATCAGTATAAAAGACACCTGTCCACAACCTCAAACAGTCACACTCCAAACTCCACTATGGCCAAGACCAAAGAGCTGTCAAAGGACACCAGAAACAAAATTGTAGACCTGCACCNGGGGGCCGGCTCGTTTGCGATGGTCGGCGGAGGCGGACAGAGCTTTCAGTCGTTTGAAGGAGCTGTTCACCAACGCTCCCTTGCTGGCTCATCCGGACCCCTCTTTAGCGTTCATAGTGGAGGTGGACGCGTCTGAGGCTGGAGTTGGAGCCGTGCTATCACAGCGCTCGGGCACGCCACCGAAACTCCGCCCCTGCGCTTTCTTTTCAAGGAAGCTCAGCCCGGCGGAGCGAAACTATGACATGGGGGACCGGGAGTTGTTAGCTGTGGTCAGGGCTCTGAAGGTGTGGAGACATTGGCTTGAGGGGGCCAAGCACCCTTTTCTCATCTGGACTGACCACCGTAACCTGGAGTATCTCCGGGCAGCGAGGAGACTGAATCCGCGGCAAGCTAGGTGGGCCATGTTTTTTACCAGATTTCCGTTCACGATCACCTATAGGCCATGTTCCCAGAATACTAAGGCCGACAAGCTGTCCCGTCTCTATGACAACGAGGAGCGGTCCATCGAACCTACTCCCATCCTTCCTGCGTCATGTCTAGTGGAGCCGGTGGTATGGGAGATAGACGCGGACATCGAGCGGGCACTGCAGTTGGAACCTGCGCCTCCTCAGTGTCCTGCGGGCCGCCAGTACGTGCCACTTGGTGTTCGGGATAAATTGATTCGGTGGGCCCATACGCTACCCTCTTTGGGTCATCCGGGGATTGAGAGGACTGTGCGGGGTCTTAGGGGGAAATACTGGTGGCCCACGTTGGCGAAAGACGTGAGGTTTTATGTCTCCTCCTGTTCGGTGTGCGCTCAGAGTAAGGCTCCTAGACACCTGCCTAGAGGGAAGTTACAGCCCCTCCCCATTCCACAGCGGCCGTGGTCTCACCTGTCGGTGGATTTCCTCACCGATCTTCCCCCCTCCCAGGGGAACACGACGATCCTGGTCGTTGTGGATCGGTTCTCTAAGTCCTGTTGTCTCATCCCGTTGCCCGGTCTCCCTACGGCCCTGCAGACTGCGGAGGCCCTATTTACCCATGTCTTCTGGCACTACGGGGTGCCTGAGGACATCGTTTCTGATCGGGGTCCCCAGTTCACGTCCCGAGTGTGGAGGGCGTTTATGGAGCGTCTGGGGGTCTCGATCAGCCTGACCTCTGGTTTTCACCCTGAGAGTAATGGGCAGGTGGAGAGAGTGAACCAAAAAGTGGGCAGGTTCCTGCGGTCATATTGCCAGGACCGGCCCGGTGAGTGGGCGAGGTATGTCCCATGGGCGGAGGTGGCTCTGAATTCACTCCGTCACTCCTCCACGAACATGTCACCGTTCCAGTGCGTGTTGGGCTACCAGCCGGTCCTGGCACCGTTTCATCAGAGCCAGACTGAAGCTCCTGTGGTGGAGGAGTGGGTGCAGCGCTCCAAGGAGACCTGGAAAGCCGTCCAGGAATCACTGAGACAGGCTGGTGGGCGGCAGAAGAGGAGCGCTGACTGTCACCGCAGTGACGTGGCTCTCGACCCGGAACCTGCCCCTCCGCTTGCCCTGCCGGAAGCTGGGGCCGCAGTATGTGGGGCCATTTAAAGTCCTGAGGAGGATAAACGAGGTGTGTTATAGGTTACAGCTTCCATCTTACTACCGTATTAACCCCTCGTTTCATGTGTCTCTCCTCAGGCCGGTGGTAGCTGGTCCCCTGCAGGAAGGTGAGGTGCCGGAGGTCCCTCCGCCCCCTTTGGACATCGAGGGGCCCCCGGTGTACACAGTCCGCTCCATTCTGGACTCTAGGCNGAGGCCTGTAATTTTCATCATAGGTACACTTCAACTATGACAGACAAAATGAGGAAAAAAAATCCAGAAAATCACATTGTAGGATTTTTAATGAATTTATTTGCAAATTATGGTGGAAAATAAGTATTTGGTCACATACAAACAAGCAAGATTTCTGGCTCTCACAGACCTGTAACTTCTTCTTTAAGAGGCTCCTCTGTCCTCCACTCGTTACCTGTATTAATGGCACCTGTTTGAACTTGTTATCAGTATAAAAGACACCTGTCCACAACCTCAAACAGTCACACTCCAAACTCCACTATGGCCAAGACCAAAGAGCTGTCAAAGGACACCAGAAACAAAATTGTAGACCTGCACCAGGTTGGGAAGACTGAATCTGCAATAGGTAAGCAGCTTGGTTTGAAGAAATCAACTGTGGGAGCAATTATTAGGAAATGGAAGACATACAAGACCACTGATAATCTTCCTCGATCTGGGGCTCCACGCAAGATCTCACCCCGTGGGGTCAAAATGATCACAAGAATGGTGAGCAAAAATCCCAGAACCACACGGGGGGACCTAGTGAATGACCTGCAGAGAGCTGGGACAAAAAACAAAGCCTACCATCAGTAACACACTATGCCGCCAGGGACTCAAATCCTGCAGTGCCAGACGTGTCCCCCTGCTTAAGCCAGTACATGTTCAGGCCCGTCTGAAGTTTGCTAGAGAGCATTTGGATGATCCAGATGAGGATTGGGAGAATGTCATATGGTCAGATGAAACCAAAATATAACTTTTTGGTAAAATCTCAACTCGTCGTGTTTGGAGGACAAAGAATGCTGAGTTGCATCCAAAGAACACCATACCTACTGTGAAGCATGGGGGTGGAAACATCATGCTTTGGGGCTGTTTTTCTGCAAAGGGACCAGGACGACTGATCCGTGTAAAGGAAAGAATGAATGGGGCCATGTATCGTGAGATTTTGAGTGAAAACCTCCTTCCATCAGCAAGGGCATTGAAGATGAAACGTGGCTGGGTCTTTCAGCATGACAATGATCCCAAACACACCGCCCGGGCAACGAAGGAGTGGCTTCGTAAGAAGCATTTCAAGGTCCTGGAGTGGCCTAGCCAGTCTCCAGATCTCAACCCCATAGAAAATCTTTGGAGGGAGTTGAAAGTCCGTGTTGCCCAGCGACAGCCCCAAAACATCACTGCTCTAGAGGAGATCTGCATGGAGGAATGGGCCAAAATACCAGCAACAGTGTGTGAAAACCTTGTGAAGACTTACAGAAAACGTTTGACCTCTGTCATTGCCAACAAAGGGTATATAACAAAGTATTGAGATAAACTTTTGTTATTGACCAAATACTTATTTTCCACCATAATTTGCAAATAAATAAATTAAAAATCCTACAATGTGATTTTCTGGATTTCTTTTTCTCATTTCGTCTGTCATAGTTGAAGTGTACCTATGATGAAAATTACAGGCCTCTCTCATCTTTTTAAGTTGGAGAACTTGCACAATTGGTGGCTGACTAAATACTTTTTTGCCCCACTGTATGTGTATTCCCAGTCATGTGAAATGTATAGATTAGGACCTAATATTTTTTATTCAATTGACTGATTTGCTTATATGAATTGTAACTCACCCAAGAATAGTAAAGCCCCCTTTTCTGGCTCAAATAGCCAACCAATCAGCCTGTTACCAACCCGTAGTAAACTTCTGGAAAAAAATGTGTTTGACCAGATACAATGCTATTTTACAGTAAACAAATTGACAACAGAATTTCAGCGTGCTTACAGGGAAGGACACTCAACAAGAACAGCACTACACAAATGAGAAATTTATGATAACATGATTGTGGGGGCTGTCTTGTTAGACTTAAGTGCAGCTTTTGACATTATTGATCATAGTCTACTGCTGGAAGTTATCCCTAAATATTTCTAAAACTAAAAGCATTGTATTTGGAACAAAACACTCACTAAACCCTAAACTTCTGCTGAGGGCTTCCCAAGTGTCCATCAACTTGGCCTACTAGAGTTAAACTACTAAAGTGTAAGTTCAACTGGGCCTACTAGAGTTAAACTACTAAAGTTTAAGTTCAACTAGACCTACTAGAGTTAAACTACTAAAGTGTAAGTTCAACTGGGCCTGCTAGAGTTAAACTACTAAAGTTTAAGTTCAAATAGTCCTACTACAGTTAAACTACTAGTTTAAGTTCAACTAATCCAACTAAAGTTAACTTCTTAGGGAGCGGCAGCATAGGTGACAGTTTTGGAGAGTCTGGCGTGCCCAAAGTAAAATACATGCCACTCAGGCCCAGAAAATAGGATATGCACATAATTAGTACTAAGTTTCTAAAAGTGTTAAAATAATGTATGTGAGTATAACAGAACTGATATAGCAGGCGAAAACCAGAGGAAAATCCATCAGGATTTGGATTGAAGTGTGTCCAACAAAGACATCCAATGGTTCTTTTGTTAGAAAAAGTCATTTATTATATCCATAAATCTCTGTTTGGTTGGCGCGTTATGTTCAGAAAAATCATTAGCTATCCTTTTATTAATATTAGCAATAATATTTTAATTTGGGCACGCCAGACTCTCCAAAACCGTCTCCTCTGCTGCCGCTCCCTAAGAAGTTAAAATACTAAAGTTTAAGTTCAACTAGGCCTTTTAGAGTTAAACTACTAAAGTTTAAGTTCAACTGGGCCTACTAGAGTTAACTTCTTAGGGAGTGGCAGCAGAGGTGACGGTTTTGGAGAGTCTGGCGTGCCCAAAGTAAAATATTATTGCTAATATTCATAAAAGGATAGCTAATAGGTATATTAGGTATAAAAAAAAAATAGGTATATTTTTTGTCTTGTATAATTGACGAGTGGACGGTGGATTTTCTGAACAAAATGCACCAACCAATTGGAGCTTTATTGATATAAAGAGGGACTTTTTCGAACAAAAGGAAAATTTATTGTCTTGATTGGACCTTTCGGATTGCCATCAGAAGAAGATCTTCAAAGGTAAGCAATTTATTTTATCTCTTTTTATGAGTTTTGTGACACCCGTGCTGGTTATATTATTATGCTAATGGAGGAAGTATGCGGGGCGCTGTCCTCAGACAATCAAATGTTATGCTTTCGTCGTAAAGCCTTTTTGAAATCTGACAACGCTGTGAGATTGCCAAGGTTCTAAGCTTTTGAACAGTGTGCAACACTTGTATTTTCATGAATGTTTTATATTACTACATTTGTAATTTGAATTTGGCGCTCCTTATTTTTACGGATGTTGTCAAGGATGGGTTGCCTGTGACCCACTGCTCCTTAATTATCCCCAAGAGGTTAAGATCATACATCTGTATGGGTCTCGCGATGTGTCAGAAATATTTTTGTTATTTTCACAGCAGGAATTATTGGCACAATAGATGCCGGTGGCATGAAAAGGTTTTGATGAATAAATATATTCACTGGCCAATCAACCCGTTCCATGGCTTAATACTGCATGTGGTTGCCTCAAGTTGTGTATGTTATTAATGGTCTTTGCGTTGTCATCAGCTCCAATTTGGCTGGGTGGCACAGAATATTCACGTCCTATTCAATTGTTGTTAAAGAGCAATAGCAACAGTAAAAAAACAGTTTTTGCTAAATATGTTTGGAGAATTGGAAGTCAACATTGCCATAAATGCTTTAACAACTTAGGGAGTGGTGGAGCGAAAGGCGCCAAATTCAAAATCCAAAACTTGAATTATTAAACATTCATCAAGTGTCCAACGAAGACATCCAATGGTTCTTTTGTTAGAAAAAGTCATTTATTATATCCATAAATGTGGTTGGCGCATTATGTTCATAAAATACAGCGTCCACTCGCCCATTGAACCGTGAAGAGAACTCGTTCAACCTATACCTATACACTTGTCCAAGAACAATCAAACATCATTGATAATGTATCCTTAGGAACACTTTTATGTATATTTACTATAATATTTCAACCGGATTATAAACTGGGCGATAGGAAAGTAAAAAACCACAGCGCGCGCGAGCCCGTGAACGCGCATCCTCTTCTGTTTACATCCGATGACCACTTAGAAATTATTCTTCTATTTCCATCCAGAGCAACTAAACATCATCAAACACTGTCTAGAGACTGTTGGCATCCAGTGGAAGCAATAGGTACTGCAATCTTACTCCCATATATGGTCATTTTCAATAGGGAGGGGTTCAAAATGAGGCAATGTGTCAAAATCACTTTTTCCAGGACAGAAATTCCTTGGGTTTTCGCCTGCTATATCCATTCTGTTATACTCACAGACAATATTTTAACACTCTTAGAAACTTCCGGGTGTTTCCTATCCAATAGTACTAATTATGTGCATAATCTATTTTCTGGGCTTGAGTGGGAGGCATTTTACTTTGGGCACGCCAGACTCTCCAAAACCGTCACCTCGGGATCCGCTCCCTAAGAAGTTAACGAGTATAGAACAGGTCTTTAAAAATCAAATCAAATGTATTTATAAAGCCGTTCTTACATCAGCTGATGTCACAGAGTGCTGTACAGAAACCCAGCCTAAAACCCCAAACAGCAAGCAATGCATGTGTAAAAGCACGGTGGTTAGAAAAAACTCCCTAGAACGGCCAGAAACTAGGAAGAAACCTAGAGAGGAACCAGGCTGTGAGGGGTGGCCAGTCCTCTTCTGGCTGTGCCGGGTGCAGATTATAACAAAACATGGACAAGATTTTAAAATATTCATAAAACAGGCAGAACAGTTGAAACTGGAGAAGCAGCATGGCCAGGTGGACTGGGGAAATCAAGGAGTCATCAGGCCAGGTAGGCCTTGCGGAATGGTCCTAATGCTCAGGTCCCCCGAAAGAAAGAGAGAGAGAGAGAGAGAGAGCATACTTAAATTCACACAGGACACCGGATAAGAGAGGAGAAATACTCCAGATATAACAGACGGACCCTAGCCCCCCGACACATAAACTACTGCAGCATAAATACTGTAGGCTGAGACAGGAGGGGTCGGGAGACACTGTGGCCCTGCCTGACGATACCCCTGGACAGGGCCAAACAGGCAGGATATAACCCCACCCACTCTGCCGAAGCACAGCCCCACACCACTAGAGGGATATCTCCAACCACCAACTTACCATCCTGAGACAAGGCCGAGTATAGCCCACAAAGATCACCGCCACGGCAAACCCAAATGGGGGGCAACCCGGACAGGAAGATCACGTCAGTGACTCAACCCACTCAAACGACGCACCCCCCCCCAGGGACGGCATGGAAGAGCACCAGTAAGCCAGTAACTCAGCCCCTGTAATAGGGTTAGAGGCAGAGAATCCCAGTGGAGAGGGGAACCGGCCAGGCAGAGACAGGGTGGTTCGTTGCTCCAGTGCCTTTCCGTTCACCTTCACACTCCTGGGCCAGACTACACTCAATCATAGGACCTACTGAAGAGATGAGTCTTCAATAAAGACTTAAAGGTTGAGACCGAGTCTGCGTCTCTCACATGGATAGGCAGATCATTCCATAAAAATGTAGCTCTATAGGAGAAAGCCTTGCCTCCAGCTGTTTGCTTAGAAATTCTAGAGACAGTAAGGAGGCCTGCGTCTTGTGACCGTTGCGTACGTGTAGGTATGTACGGCAGGACCAAATCGGAAAGATAGGTAGGGGCAAGCCCATGTAATGCTTTGTAGGTTAGCAGTAAAACCTTGAAATCAGCCCTTGCCTTAACAGGAAGCCAGTGTGGAGAGGCTAGCACTGGAGAAATCTGATCAAATTTTTTGGTTCTAGTCAAGATTCTAGCAGCCATGTTCATCACTAACTGAAGTGTATTTAGTGCTTTATCTGGGTAGCCGGAAAGTAAAGCAGTGCAGTAGTCTAACCTAGAAGTGACAAAAGCATGTATTAATTTTTCGGCATAATTTTTGGACAGAAAGTTTCCGATTTTTACAATTTTACGTAGATGGTATAAAGCTGTCCTTGAAACAGTCTTGATATGTTCGTCAAAAGAGAGATCAGGGTCCAGAGTAACGCAGAGGTCCTTCACAGTTTTATTTGAGATGACTGTACAACCATCAAAATTAATTGTCAGATTCAACAGAAGATCTCTTTGTTGCTTGGGACCTAGAACAAGCATCTTTCTTTTGTCAGAGTTTAAAAGTAGAACGCCATCCACTTCCTTATGTCTGAAACACAGGCTTCCAGGGAGGGCAATTTTGGGGCTTCACCATGTTTCACCGAAATGTACAGCTGTGTGTCATCCGCATAGCAGTGAAAGTTAACATTATGTTTCCAAATGACATCACCAAGTGGTAAAATATATAGTGAAAACTATAGTGGTCCTAAAACAGAGCCTAGAGGAGCACCGAAGTTTACAGTTGATTTGTCAGAGGACAAACCATCCTCAGAGACAAACTGATATCTTTCCGACAGATAAGACCTAAACCAGGCCAGAACTTGTCAGTGTAGACCAATTTGGGTTTCCAATCTCTCCAAAAGAATGTGGTGATCGATGGTATCAAAAGCAGCACTAAGGTCTAGGAGCACGAGGACAGTTGCAGAGCCTCGGTCTGACGCCATTAAAAGGTCATTTACCACCTTCACAAGTGCAGTCTCAGTGCTATGATGGGGTCTAAAACCAGACTGAAGCGTTTCATATGCATTGTTTGTCTTCAGGAAGGCAGTGAGTTGCTGTGCAACAGCTTTTTCTAAAATCTTTGAGCGAAATGGAAGATTCGATATAGGCCAATAGTCTTTTATATTTTCTGGGTCAAGGTTTGGCTTTTTCAAGAAAGGCTTTATTACTGCCACTTTTAGTGAGTTTGGTACACATCCGGTGGATAGAGAGCCGTTTATTATGTTCAACATAGGAGGGCCAAGCACAAGAAGCAGCTCTTTCAGTAGTTTAGTTGGAATAGGGTCCAGTATGCAGCTTGAAGGTTTAGAGGCCATGATTATTTTCATCAATGTGTCAAGAGATATGGTACAAAAAAACTTGAGTGTCTCCCTTGATTCTATGTCCTGGCAAAGTTGTGCAGACTCAGGACAACTGAGCTTTGGAGGAATACGCAGATTTAAAGAGGAGTCCGTAATTTGCTTTCTAATGATCATGATATTTTCCTCAAAGAAGTTCATGAATTTATCACTGCTGAAGTGAAAGCCATCCTCTCTTGGGGAATGCTGCTTTTTAGTTAGCTATGCGACAATATAAAAAAATTATTTGGGATTGTTCTTATTTTCCTCAATTAACTTGGAAAAATAGTATGATCAAGCAGCAGTGAGGGCTCTTCGATACTGCACGGTACTGTCTTTCCAAGCTAATCGGAAGACTTTTCTGGAAGCTTGCTTCAGAGCTCGGGTATTTTCTGTACACCAGGGAGCTAGTTTTTTATGGCAAATGTTTTTTGTTTTTAGTGGTGCGACTGCATCTAGGGTATTGCAAAAGGTTTTTATTGAGTTCCTCAGTTAAGTGGTTAACAGATTTTTTGTACTCTGACGTCCTTGGGTAGGCGGAAGGATTCTGGAAGGGCATCTAGAAATGGTGGTCCGATAGTCCAGGATTATGAGGAAAAACATTAAGATGCACAACATTTATTCCACGGGACAAAACTAGGTCCAGAGTATGACTGTGGCAGTGAGTAGGTCCGGAGACATGTTTGACAAAACCGACTGAGTCGATGATGGCTCCGAAATCCTTTTGGAGTGGGTCTGTGGACTTTTCCATCCAAAAATTTGAATATTTTCTGCCATGACTACAAGGTCCGATAGGAATTCAGGGAACTCAGTGAGGAACGTTGTATATGGCCCAGGAGGCCTGTAAACAGTAGATATAAAAAGTGATTGAGTAGGTTGCATAGATTTCATGACTTTCATGATTTCATGACTTTCATGACTTTTTTTTTGTAAATTGAAATTTGCTATCGTAAATGTTAGCAACACCTCCCCCTTTGCGGGATGCACGGGGGATATGGTCACTAGTGTAACCAGGAGGTGTGGCCTCATTTAACACAGTGAATTCCTAGTGGGTCAGAAGTTTACATACACTCAATTAGTATTTGGTAGAATTGCCTTTAAATTGTTTAACTTGGATCAAACATTTTGGGTAGCCTTCCACAAGCTTCCCACAATAGGTTTGGTGAATTCTGGCCCATTCCTCCTGACAGAGTTGGTGTAACTGAGTCAGGTTTTTTATGCCTCCTCGCTCGCACACGCTTTTCAGTTCTACCCACAAATTTTCTATGGGATTGAGGTCAGGGCTTTGTGATGGCCACTCCAATACCTTGACTGTTGTCCTTAAGCCATTTTTGCCACAACTTTGGAAGTATGCTTGGGGTCATTGTCCATTTAGAAGACCCATTTGCAAAAAAGCTTTAACTTCCTGACTGATGTCTTGAGATGTTGCTTCAAAATACCCACATACTTTTCCTTTCCTCATGATGCCATCTATTTTGTGAAGTACACCAGTCCTTCCTGCAGCAAAGCAACCCCACAACATGATGCTGCCACCCCTGTGCTTCACGGTTGGGATGGTGTTCTTCGGCTTGCAAGTCTCCCCCTTTTTCCTCCAAACATAACGATGGTCATTATGGCCAAACAGTTTTATTTTTATTTAATCAGACCAGAGGACATTTCTCCAAAAAGTACGATCTTTGTCCCCATGTGTAGTTGCAAACCGTAGTCTGGCTTTTTTATGGCGGGTTTTGGAGTAGTGGCTTCTTCCTTGCTGTGCGGCCTTTCAGGTTACATCAATATAGGATGCGTTTTACTGTGGATATAGATACTTCTGTACCTGTTTCCCTCAGCATCTTCACAAGGTCCTTTGCTGTTGTTCTGTGATTTATTTGCACTTTTCGCACCAAAGTACATTCATCTCTAGGAGACAGAACGCGTCTTCTTCCTGAGCGGTATGACAGCTGCGTTGTCCCATGGTGTTTATACTTGCATACTATTGTTTGTACAGATGAATGTGGTATTTTCAGGCATTTGGAAATTGCTCCCAAGGATGAATCAGACTTGTGGAGGTCTACGATTTTTTTTCTGAGGTCTTGGCTGATTTCTTTTGATTTTCCCATGATGTCAAACAAGAGGCACTGAGTAGGCCTTGAAATACATCCACAGGTACACCTCCAATTGACTCAAATTATGTCAACTTGCCTATCAGAAGCTTCTAAAGCCATGACATCATTTTCTGGAATTTTCCAAGCTGTTTAAAGGCACAGTCAACAAATGTGTGTAAACTTGTGACCCATTGGAATTGTGATACAGTGAATTATAAGTGAAATAATCTGTCAGTAAACAATTGTTGGAAAAACTACTTGTGTCATGCACAAGTAGATGTCCTAACCGACTTGCCAAAACTATAGTTTGTTAACATTTGTGGAGTGGTTGAAAAACTAGTTTTAATGACTCCAACCTAAGTGTATGTGAACTTCCGACTTCAGCTGTAGATAAAAAGGAGATGTCCGCTCACTGTTTTGCTGCTCCCAAACTCAATCTTTTGATAAAGCTTTGGTTTTTAATATTTATTTCAAAGCTGTCTGATGAGCCAAACCCTTTATTGATATTCTTGGCTCATTGGCAAATTAATGCATTGGGCAGGACAAAAAAAACTGCCTTCGTTGAGGGGAAGGGAGGCTATGCTTGGATTTTTATCAAATGCAACAAAATGTGAAAAACATGTTTTTTATGCTTTTAAACATGCGGCTCACATGCACATCTCTCTTGTTCCATGTGCATATGGGCACTGTGAAAATAATGGATTGACAATTACACTGTGGCTGGATAGTGTCACGACTTCCGCCGAAGTCGGTCCCTCTCCTTGTTCCGGTAGGTTTCGGTGGTTGACGTCACCGGCTTTCTAGCCATCACCGATCCTCTTTTCATTTTCCATTAGTTTTGTCTTTGTTTTATTCACACCTGGTTTCAATTCCCCAATTACATGTTCATTATTTAACCCTCTGTTTTCCCCATGTTTGTGTGCGTTATTGTTCATATCTATGTCAGTCCATTTGGTGGACTTGGTATTGTTACATTTTTGTTATTTCTTGAGCAAACTACGTTATGTTGCTCATCTCTGCTGTCCTGCGCCTGACTTTTTCCACCAACTAGACCACGCATTCTGACAGATAGGCTGCACTTCTGTAACCAACCACGTTACCACTAAGTCCTGCTTTTGGTGGGTCTTAATAAATCTCCCTATTAGTGCTGACTGAAATTGTCCCTTTTGTGCTAGTTTTTAAGAACACACCTCAAATATTGCCACCCCTACCACCTCAGCACAAGCGATCTGATGTTAGACAGGGACATTGCTGAATTATCGCCAGTCGAAAATACAGCCCCTTTCTTTAATTTACCCTAACCGCTACTTTGAAAATTGAAAAGCAGTAACCGGTGTGAATAAAGTCCTTAGATTGGACTGTCTGCTGTACACAGCTACTGCTTCTCAATTTTCAGAAAACCCAGACACATATTGTGGATTTTCTGTCCCCCACTGATGTCCTGAACATTCAATTAGTCTAGTGGCTGACTCTCAAGGTCTGCAGCTGCCACTGTATTAACACTGTTCTCTCTCTTTATCTGTCTCGTCTCCTGTTGGCAGAGTTACGACTCTGAACTGGCTTTTCAGACACACAGACAAGCATGCACGCACACACACATAAACGCATGTGCGCACACGCATGCACGCACACACACACGCGTCCCCTCTGCACTGTAAACCACACAGAGCTCCATAATGACCTACCGGTCAAACACCCACACGTCCGCTCTGCACTGTAAAACACAGAGCTCCATACTGACCTACCGATCGAACAACAGTGACGTATAATGTCAAACAAACTGTCATAAATATATACAAAATAAGTAAAAAAGAAAGTCATAAACACATAAAAAAAGAAGTCAAGAAAAAAAGGAAAATAAATATATGAAATATCAGAAGGAGATAAATTACAGTCAAAATAACACAAATAATCCAAATAATAATCTGTGTGTGCATGGGAAGAATGTACATAAAAAATATAGTTTATTCAGAGCCCTTGACTTTCTCCACATTTTGTTACGTTACAGCCTTATTCTAAAATGGATAAAATACCCCATAATGAAAACAATAGCCCATAATTAAAAATAAAAACGGGAATTATTATATTTACATAAGTATTCAGACCCCTTATTCAGTACTTTGCTAACACCTTTGACATCGATTATGGTCTTGAGACTTCTTGGGTATGACGCGTCAAGCTTGGCACACCTGTATTTGGGGAGTTTCTCCCATTCTTCTCTGCAGATCCTCTCAAGCTCTGTCAGGTTGCATGGGGAGCGTCACTGCATAAATTAATCTCAGGTCTCCTGCGCTGTCTTGGCTGTGTGCTTAGGGTCATTGTCCTGTTGGAAGATGAAAAAATACTGCAGTCTCTGGAGCAGGTTTTCATCAAGGATCTCTCTGTACTTTGCTCTGTTCATCTTTCCTATGATCCTGACTAGTCTTCCAGTCCTTGCCGCTGAAACTCATGATGCTGCCACCTCCATGCTTCACCGTAGGGATAGTATTGGCCAGGTGATGAGTGGTGCCAGGTTTACTCCAGACTTGACACTTGGCATTCAGTTCAATCTTGGATTCATCAGACCAGAGAATCTTGTTTCTCATGGTCTGAGAGACCTTTAGGTGCCTTTTGGCAAACTCCAAGCACGCTGTCATGTGCCTTTTACTGAGAAGTGGCTTCCGTCTAGCTGCAGAGATGGTTGTCCTTCTGGAAGGTTCCTCCATCTCCACAGAGGAACTCTGATCACTGACAGAGCTCCATCGGGTTCTTGGTCACCTCCCCGACCAAGGCCCTTCTCCCCCGATTGCTCAGAAAACAGCAGCACTTTATTATGGACAGACCTTTCCACATCTTAGCTATTGTTGTATCAATGTGTTTTGACCATGACACTTTACAATCCAGGTTTACTCCAAGCAGTTTAGTCACCTCAACTTGCTCAATTTCCACATTATTCATTACGAGATGTAGTTGAATTGATTTGACGTCACTTTTGCAGATGTATACCCTTCCCCTACCCATAGTGTTAGAAGAGGATGGGAGAAGTATGCATCAACAACCTGGAAATGTGTTTGTGGTGCATTCCCTCATAACACACTAATTTATCACTCAAAAAAATATATTGTCTCCAAGATTGATAAGGTAAGCAAATAGAGTCATAATACCTATAAAACCTAGCGGTCAAAGGCTTACCCAGGCATGGCATTTTGATAACTGTGTAAGTCTCTCTAGGACAAGTTGACTTTTATCAATATATTCAGCCCCAAAAATGAAATGCTAACTAGCTGCTAATGTGGCTATCATAAATAACTACAAAGGCCGTGATGATCTGGACGAAACTGCCAAATCGAGTCAAAGGTAAGAATCTCTGGATTAACTATCTAATGTTAGAAAAATGTAGTAATGCATAAATTGCAAACATTTCTTTAAAATTTACAATTCTATGAACTGTCCTGTGCAAGTTTTTGATTGACACAATAACTGTTAGCAAAGGTGTCAAATATAGATGACGTGCAGGAGCTTGCAGGGATTTGCAGTTTTCCGAAAATGCTAACTCAAAGTAGACTAGCAAAGTCATGAAGAGGGCACGACAAAGCCTATTCCCCCTCAGGAAACTAAAAAGATTTGGCATTGGTCCTGAGATCCTCAAAATGTTCTACAGCTGCAACATCGAGAGCATCCTGACTGGTTGCATCACTACCTGGTACGGCAATTGCTCGGCCTCCGACTGCAAGGCACTACAGTGTAGTGCGTACGGCCCAGTACATCACTGGGGTTAAGCTGCCTGCCATCCAGGACCTCTACACCAGGCGGTGTCAGAGGAAGGCCATAAAAATTGTCAAAGACCCCAGCCACCCCAGTCATAGACTGTTCTCTCTACTACCGCAAGGCAAGCGGTACCGGAGTGCCAAGTCTAGGACAAAAAGGCTTCTCAACAGATTTTTACCCCCATCGTGCCTGGCCATGCAGTCGTGGGTGAACAGGGAGTACAGGAGGGGACTGAGCACGCACCCCTGGGGAGCTCCAGTGTTGAGGATCAGTGTGGTAGATGTGTTGCTACCTACCCTCACCACCTGGGGGCAGCCCGTCAGGAAGTCCAGGATCCAGTTGCAGAGGGAGATGTTTAGTCCCAGGATCGTTAGCTTAGTGATGAGCTTTGAGTGTACTATGGTGTTGAACGCTGAGCTGTAGTCAATGAATAGCATTCTCACATAAGTGTTCCTTTTGTCCAGGTGTGAAAGGGCAGTGTGGAGTGCAATAGAGATTGCATCATCTGTTGATCTGTTTGGGCGGTATGCAAATTGGTGGGGGTCTAGGGTTTCTGGGATAATGTTGTTGATGTGAGCCATTACCAACCTTTCAAAGCACTTCATGGCTACGGACGTGAGTGCTACGGGTCTTTAGTCGTTTAGGCAGGTTGCCTTTGTGTTCTTGGGCACAGGGACTATGGTGGTCTGCTTGAAGCATGTTGGTATTACAGACTCAATCAGGGACATGTTGAAAATGTCAGTGAAGACACCTGCCAGTTGGTCAGCACATTCCCGGAGCACAGGTCCTGGTAATCCGTCTGGCCCCGCAACCTTGTGTATGTTGACTTGTTTAACTTCTTAGGGAGCGGTGGGGCGCCCCACTCCCGACACTACCAGGTGAAATGCAAGGCGCCAAATTCAAAATCCAAAAGTTGAATTATTAAACATGCATCAATATACAAGTGTTTCATAGTCATCAAAAGCTCTGCTTCTTGGCAATATCACAGCGTTGTCAGATTTCAAAAAGGCTTTACGGCGAAAGCACCACATTTGATTGTTAGAGGGTAGCACCTAACATATTTTTCCCATTACCATGAATTCATAAGCCTTCACAGTTCACAGAAAACACATTTCACAGCGAAAACAAATCAATTACCTTTTGAAGAACTTCTGCTGAGGGCTTCCCAAGTGTCCAACGAAGACAATCCATGGTTCTTTTGTTAGAAAAAGTAATGTATTATATCCATAAATCTCCATTTGGTCAAACATAATTTTAAATGTATCCTTAGGAACACTTTTATGTATAAATAGTATAATATTTCAACCGGAATATAAACTGGGCGATAAGAAAGGAAAAAACCAAAGAAAGCGCCAGCCGGGAGCGCGCATTTACTTGTATTGGCATCTGTGTGGACACTTCCTTATTCGTCTTCTTCTCTGCTCTAAAAGCATCTAAAAAGAATCAGAACACTTTCTCGAGACTGTTGACATCCAGAAGAAGCGATAGGTACTGCATTCATATGCCCTAATATGGGCATTTTCATAAGGGAGGGGTTCTAAATGATGCAATCTGTCAAAACCACTTTTTCCAGGACAGAAATTCCTCGGGTTTTTGCCTGCCATATCCGTTCTGTTATACTCACAGACAAAATGTTAACACTTTTAGAAACTTCAGAGTGTTTCCTATCCAATGGTACTAAATATGTGCATATCCTATTTTCTGGGCCTGAATGGGAGGCATTTTACTTTGGGCACGGCAGGCTCTCCAAAACGGTCACCTCGTGCGCTGCTCCCAAAGAAGTTAAAGGTCTTACTCACGTCGGCTACGGAGAGCGGGATCACACAGTCGTCTGGAACAGCTGATGCTCTCATGCATGCCTCAGTGTTGCTTGCCTCGAAGCGAGCATAGAAGTGATTTAGCTCGTCTGGTATGCTCGTGTCACTGGGCAGCTCTCGGCTGTGCTTCCCTTTGTAGTCTGTAATAGTTTGCAAGCCCTGCCACATAAGACGAGCGTCAGAGACGGTGTAGTATGATTCAATCTTAGCCCTGTATTGACGCTTTGCCTGTTTAATGGTTCGTCGCAGGGCATAGCAGGATGTCTTGTAAGCTTCCGGGTTAGAGTCCCGCACCTTGAAAGCGGCAGCTCTACCCTTTAGCTCAGTGCGAATGTTGCCTGTAATCCATGGCTTCTGTTTGGGGTATGTACGTACAGTCACTGTGGGGACGACGTCCTCGGTACACTTATTGATAAAGCCAGTGACTGATGTGATGTACTCCTCAATGCCATCGGAGGAATCCCGGAACATGTTCCAGTCTGTGCTAGCAAAACAGTCCTGTAGTTTAGCATCTGCTTCATCTGACCACTTTTTTATAGACCGAGTCACTGGTGCTTCCTGCTTTAATTTTGCTTGTAAGCAGGAATCAGGAGGATAGAATTATGGTCGGATTTACCAAATGTACGCGTCTCTGTGTGTGGAGTCCAGGTAATCTAGATTTTTTTTCCTCTGGTTGCACATTTAACAAGTTGATGGAGATTTGGTAGAACTGATTTAAGTTTCTTTGCATAAAAGTCTCCAGCCACTAGGAGCGCCGCCTCTGGGTGAGTGGTTTCCTGTTTGCTTATTTCCTTATACAGCTGACTGAGTGCGGTCTTAGTGCCAGCATCTGTCTGTGGTGGTAAATAAACAGCCACGAAAAGTATAGCTGAAAACTGTCTAGGCAAGTAGTGTGGCCTGCAATTTATCACAATATACTCTACTTCAGGCGAGCAAAATCTAGAGACTTCCTTAGATTTCGTGCACCAGCTGTTGTTTACAAATATGCACAGTCCGCCCCTCTCATCTTACCGGAGTGTGCTGTTCTATCTTGCCGGTGCAGCGTGTATCCCGCTAACTGAATATCCATGTTGTCATTCAGCCATGATTCCGTGAAACATAGGATTTTGCAGTTTTTAATGTCCCATTGGTAGGATATTCGTGATCGTACCTCGTCTAATTTATTGTCCAATGATTGCACGTTGGCGAGAAGAATTGATGGTAGCGGCAGCTTTCCCAATCGCCTTCTCCGGGTCCTGACCAGGCACCCGGCTCTTTTCCCCCTGTACCTGCGTCGCATCCTCTTGCGAATAACTGGGATGTCGGCCCTGCCAGGTGTTTTGAGAATATCATGTGCGTCTTGCTTGTTGTTGAAAAAATCTTTGTCTAATCCAAGGTGAGTGACCGCTGTCCTGATATCCAGAAGCTCTATTGTGCCGTAAGATACGGTTGCAGAAACATTATGTACAAAATAAGTTACAAATAACGCGACAAAAACCCACATAATAGCACAATTGGTTAGGCACCCGTAAAACGGCTGCAATTTCTTCCGACGTCATTTTTATCTACATGTATATACTACCTCAATCAGCCTGACTAACCGGTGTCTGTATGTAGCCTCGCTACTTTTATAGCCTCGCTACTGTTATTTTTCACAGTTTTTTACTGGTGTTTTTATTTCTTTACTTACCTATTGTTCACCTAATACCTTTTTTGCACTGTTGGTTAGAGCCTGTAAGTAAGCATTTCACTGTAAGGTCTACACCTGTTGTATTCGGCGAACGTGACAATAAACTTTGATTTGATATTTAATAATGGCTTTGATATAATAAAAGTGAGGACAGATCAACAACATTGTAGTTACTCCACATACTAACCTAATTGACAGAGTGAAAAGAAGGAAGCCTGTACAGAATAAAAATATTCCAAAACATCCATTGTGTTTGCAAAAAGGCACTAAAGTAATACTGCAAAAAAATGTGGCAACAACATTGTAGTTACTCCACATTACTAACCTAATTGACAAAAAATATATAAATATCCAAAACATGCATCCTGTTTGCAAAAAGGCACTAAAGTAATACTGCAACAATGTGGTAAAGTAATTCACTTTTTGTCCTCAATACTAACTGTTATGTTTGGGGCACATCCAATACAACACATTACTTACTACTCTCCGTATTTTCAAGCACAGTGGCGGCTGCATCATGGAATGGGTATGCTTGTAGTCGTTAAGGACTGGGGAGTTTTTCACAATGAAAGAAACGGAAAGGAGCTAATCATAGTCAAAATCCTAGAGGAAAACCTGGTTCATTCTGCTTTCAACCAGACACTGGGAGAGAGGACAATAACCTTTCAGCAGGACTGAACCAGGTTTTCCTCTAGGATTTTCAGCAGGACAATAACCTAAAACACATGGCCAAATCTACACTGGAGTTGCTTACCAAGAAGACAGTGAAAGATCCTGAGTGTCCGAGTTATAGTTTTCACTTAAATCTGCTTGGAAATCTATGGCAAGACCTGAAAATGGTTGTCTAGCAATGACCAACAACCAATTTGACAGAGGTTGAAGAATTTTGAGCAACTCTTGCACAATCCAGGGATGGAAAGTTCTTAGAGACTGACCCAGAAAGACTCACAGCTGTAATCGTTGCCAAAGGTTCTTCTACAAAGTATTGACTCAGGTGTGTGAACACTTATGTAAATTAGATATTAGAAACAGGATGCAGCTGAGCTCAATTTCGATTCTCATAGCAAAGGCTCTGAATACTCATGTAAATAAGGTATTTCTAAAAACCTGTTTTTGCTTTGTCATTATGGGGTATTGTGTGTAGATTGATGAGGATAAAAATATATTTAATAAATTTTAGAATAAGGCTGTAACATAACAAAATGTGGAAAAAGTCAAGAGGTTTGAACACTTTCCGAACGCACTGTACCTCTGTAACAGAAGTAAAGTGTGTTGTTTATAAACACCAGTTAGAATAGAGAGTGATGTTGCTCTAAGACTCTGACCTAATCGTTGCAAAGTAAAGTGAGTAAGGGATGTCTGTCTCCTACCAGATAGCAGTCTGGGACCTGCCAGTTTCGTCAGCACTAACTGTTGGGGAAGGGACAGCTGTAAGACATATGTCCTGATGGTGTTCAACCCTCCTGATTCTGGTCCTTTGAGCTTGATAGGGTTTGGAAATTCTGGGTTTATTCACCTGTATAGGAAAGTATATAAGAGATTATACCACAGAGAAAATAATCTGCTTCAAGATGTACTTTCTTGCTCGTCTGGTAATGAGATCTTACGTGGTTATATTTCTGAAGATAAACATTTCAAAGAAAGGAAAACAACAAAACCAACAAAAACTTCAATTATCAAGAGAAATGCATCAGCCTTGACTGGGAGTTTGAAAGGCCTCAGGCATTATTTTCTCTCCTCCCTGTATTGATTGTTAGCCAGGTAATGTGGGCATTGTTACAGTAGTTAACTGTGAGTGACACCTTGAGGAGCAGGGAGACAGGGATGAGCAGAGAACAGAAGATGAGCCCACGGATATAGTTATATTGTGTAAAAAACAAACAACTATGCATGCACACACACACACACACATGATTCAGACTCACACTGTGCAAACCAATTATCCTCTGGTTCAGTCATTAGTGAACATACTAACACATCACCACACTAAAAAGATGTCAAAGGTTCAACTAAATTGCTTTGATGACATCTCTCCTTGTTTAACACTGACCTGTCTCCTACAAAGTCCTTTAAAAGGACTAACCTCTCTCTACAGCAGTATACTAGAGGGCCTACATCTGCTCAAGGGGCATAAAGTATTTATACATGGTGTGAGTGTCATCACAGGCTGTCATTATCTTTGCTGAGGACTCTTCCTCTGTGGACAGACTAGACTGACTGCTAAATGAACCATCGGTCTACTTTATTTTCTCTCTCTCTCAATCCAATTCAAGGGGCTTGGATAAACAAAGGTGAAATAAACAATAAAAAGTGAACAGTAAATATTACTCACACAAGTTACAAAATAATAGAGACATTTCAAATGTCCTATTATGTCATCCAAACGAAAAGAGGACCAAGGCACTCTTCATATAATTAATTCAAATGCCTTTATTTGTATGGCTTAAAAACAACGGTTTTTAAAACACGTTTCAGCTGATAATACAATGTCCTCTTTTGAACAGTTTTTCCAATCAATCCTGATTTTAAGAGGGAGTGGTTACAGAATTCACCTAGTAAGCAATACTATACACATTAAAAAGTGAAATACTGTGGATATTTTATAAAAAATGAATCTCAAGGCTAGAAGCATCAGAACACCTAGAAAGGTAGTCCTAACATTGAATATGACTGGGCAAAGTTTTAAGTATAGGAGAGCCATCTATTTATAGGAAACTAGAACACAGCAAATGACCACAAATGTCTAAACATAGTTGAGGGCAACAGAGCATAAAGTCCACTAGATGACAGCAAAGGGACCTCTCACGACCCTACAGGAAAGGTGAGAAATCCAAATCTTTATTTAAACCAGGGTACTTAGTGGCCTGTAATTTGTATATCCCAAAACTTTCCCTTTGGTTTAGCTGTTTAAGACGGTTCCCTTTTCTAATTGAGGCCGGAACATGATCAATACCCATAGCTTGTAGGGAGGCAGGGTTGCCATGGTGTAAGGACTTGGTGCCTTGCCATACGGGTAGTCATCATTGCCTAACCATATGGAGTACTTGTGTTCTGCTAAGCGTTCTTGAATGCATCTCCTTGTCCATCCAATGTAGAACACCTTGCACTGTGGACATTCCAATCTGTAGATGACATGAGTGGTTTTGCAGTTCATGAAATGGTTGACTTGATACTCCATTTTAGAAGCAGTGTCTACAAAATACTTTTTCTGTGCAATATTTCTGCAATGGTTGCACTGGTTGCATTTAGAACAGCTCCTGGGTTTGTGGTCTAGCCAAGTTTTTGAGAGTCACCAGGAAGTGGACAACATTTTTATTTAGGGCAGGACACCTCTTAAACTTTATGGCTGGTGGCTCTGGGAAAACTTGGCATATCACTTTGGATGATTCCCCTATTCTTTATAATGATTATTTTAATGTTCTCTGCTTCAGTGCTGTATTTTGTAACAAAGTACACTCTCTCTGATGCATCACGAGGTGCTCCCCTTCACAACAAGTTCTCTCTGTCAAGTCGTCCGGCCCTTATACCTGAATATTTCAGGACCTGAACGCTGTAGCCCCGATTCAAGAAGCAATTCTCCAATTCAGCAGATTCTTTCGAATTTAACATTTTAAATGTTGTACACAGATTATATTTTCTGTCCCGTTTTGTGAATTCTTGGTTGGGCAATGGGTTCTTTAACTGATTCAAGTATTTCTTTGCCAGATTCTAATTGTTACACCAAAATGTATGTTCCTTTTGATGGCATATAAGGCCCTTGTCTCTCAGATCGTTCACAAAATTGTAGAAGTTACCTGTGGCGCTGATGTTTAGGCTGAGGTATGTATAGTTTTTTGTGTGGTCTAGAGCAACAATGTCTAGATGGAATTTGTATTTGTGGTCCTGGCAACTGGACCTTTCTTGCAACACCATTATTTTTGTCTTACTGAGATCATCAGCAAATTTAGATATTTGACTTCAGATTCTAGTAGGGTGAGGCCGGGTGTTGCAGACTGTTCTAGTGCCCTTGCCAATTCGTTCATATATAATATGATGAAGAGGGTGGGGCTTAAGCTGCATCCCTGTCTCACCCCATAGCCCTGTGGAAAGAAATTTGTATTTTTAGCCAATTTTAGCCGTACACTTGTTGTTTGTGTACATGGATTTTATAATGTCATATTTCTTTCCCCCAACACCACTTTTCATCAATTTGTATAGCTGACCCTCGTGTCAAATTGAGTCAGTTTTGGTTAGTTTGTATGTCAATTAGGGTGTGTAGGGTGAATAAGTGGTCTGTCGTATGGTAATTTGGTAAAAATCCAATTTGACATTTGCTCAGTACATTGTTTTCCCTGATAATGATAATGCAGAGGATTTTCCCAAGGTTGCTGTTGACGCATATCCCAGGGTAATTATTGGGGTCATATTTGTCTCTACTTTTGAGGATTGGTGTTAACTACTTAGGGAGCAGTGGGGCGCTAGAGTCGGGATGCAAGTTCAGGGAGTGAATACATTTAACTACTTACTGAGTGGTGGGGCGCTAGCGACACTACCCGGTGTGTGTCAAAAAGCCAATGTGTCAAAAACACTTTTTCCAGGACAGAAATTCCTCGGGTTTTCGCCTGCTATATCAGTTCTGTTATACTTACAGACAATATTTTAACACTCTTAGAAACTTCGGAGTGTTTCCTATCCAATAGTACTAATTATGTGCATATCCTAGTTTCTGGGCCTGAGTGGCAGGCCTTTTACTTTGGGCATGCCAGACTCTCCAAAACCGACACCTCAGCTGCCGCTCCCTAAGAAGTTAACAGCGGATTTGTAATTGATCATGTATATGTTTTTCCTGTTTGTTCTTTGTTATAGAGCCAAAAAGATTAGAGAGGTGGTTTATCCATACATCCGTTTTGGATAGATAACTATTTTTGTTGTTGTTTGTGCCAATTTTCCAGGAGTGGTTAGATTCTGTAGATTCTTCAAATTACAGTGAGCTGATTTCTGACATGCTGTTCCTTCTTTTTCCGAAGTGCATTTCGGTATTGTTTTAGTGATTCACCATAGTGTCTCTACGTTTTTGGTTGGATATGTTTCTCAATTTCTTTCTTAGGTTTTTGTTTCTTCATCAAACCATTTCTCATTGTTGTTTTAGATTTGATAGGGAAGCTGAAAGGGCAAATATACCATTTATGCTTTCTACTGCCAAGATTACACCTTCACTATTTCAGTGAAATGTTTTGTCCAGGAAGTTGTTTAAAAGGAATTGAATTTGTTGTTGCCTAATTGATACTACACTAACTTTCCTTCCATCTATAGTATTTCTTAATATTGTGCAGTTCCTTTGGCTTTGATTCCCCATGATTTTGTATTGCTCTGTTCAGGTAGACTGTGACTTTGCTGTGATCTTATAGGGGTGTTAGTGGGCTGACTGTGAACACTAAGAGACTCTGGGTTGAGGTCAGTGATAAAGTAATCTCCAGTACTACTGCCAAGGGATGAGCTGTAGGTGTACCTACCATAAAAGTCTCCTCGAAGCCTACAATTGACTATGTACAGAGCCAGCGTGCGACAGAGCTGCTGCAGTTGTGACCCATTTTTGTTTTGTTATAGTTGTGTCTAGAGGGGCATATTTCAGAGGGAATACTGTCACCTCCAGGTAGGTGTTTGTCCCCCTGTGTGCTGAGTGTGTCAGGTTCTTGTCCAGTTCTGGCATTGAGGTTGCCACAGACTAGTAAATGTCGCTGGGCATGGAAATGGTTGATCTCCCCTTCTAGGATAAAGAAGCTGTCATCGTTAAAGTATGGGGATTCTATTGCTGGGATATAAGTGGCCCACATGAGGATATTTTTCTCTGCTGAGATCATAACCTTATTTATTTCTAGCCAGATGTAAAATGTTACTGTTTGACTAATTTAATACAGTGGGTTGGGTCTGCTCTATACCAAATTAGCATACACCCTGAGTCTCTTCCCCTCTCATAGCAAAGGGTCTGAATACTTATGTAAATAAGGTATTCCAGTTTAATATTTTTGATACATTTGCAAAAATCTAAAAACGTTTTTAACGCTTTGTCATTATGGGTTATTGTGTGTAGATTGGGTTATTGTGTGTAGATTTTTTTATTTAATACATTTTCGTAATTGGCTGTAACTTAACAAAATGTGGAAAAAGTCAAGGTGTCTGAATACTTTCCGAAGACACTGTATATTCCAGGATGAGATAGTCAAAGCTTTGTGTTTCATAGTATCTAGCATTGTTTTTGTGTGCTTTAGGCCTGGGCAGTAAGTGTGAGTCGAGCATGTTGAGCTTCTGATACATACCTTTTATGTTCAGGATGGGACTTGGGGGGGTGCATTAGTTGGGGTTGGGCATTTTGGTTTTTGGACGGTTTGCGCTGTTCTGTGAAGGGAGTAGTACACAGCATTGTACGAGATCTTCAGTTTCTTGGCAATTTCTCGCATGGAATAGCCTTCATTTCTCAGAACAAGAATAGACTGACGAGTTTCAGAAGAAAGTACTTTGTTTCTGGCCATTTTGAGCCTGTAATCGAGCCCCTCCCTCCTCCTTCAGTGCTGTTATCTGTGCCGCTGTGTTTCTCTCCCTCCTCCTTCACTGCATTTAGCTGTGCCATGTGTTTGTCTCTCTCCTCAAGTTCTCTCACCTCAGTCCGGAGTGCAGCCAGCTCTCTCAGACAGTCGTCCATCTCCACCTTCCGCCCTCCGGATCTTGCTCGGGGGTATTGTTGTGCAGGTCTCTTTTGTGGGTTTGATCTGTCTGGATTGTGTGGAGCTAGCTCTCTGAGCTCCACTACCATGTCTCTCTCCAGCTCTGTGAATGCATCCCTCTCAATGATGGAGGAGCAGTGCAGTTGTGGGACCTGGGTGTGTTCCGTGCTGTGGGGGTGGATATCCTCGTCTGCAGGACAGTTTGAAGAGGTGTGATCAGACTCACTCAGGATGGGGGTGTCGTCACCGAGAGCTTTTCCTGCTGTGCTCGCTCTTTGATTCCATTAAAGTCCTGCTGGAACTGCTTGAGGATGCCCTGCACCATTACTGTCCCAGACTTGTACACGTTGACAGATGTTGTTTCAACTTCCTCAATGTCTAGTATTCTGAGTTTCCTCCATGGGCCAATACCCTCTCTCTTGATATAGGGTTAGTGTGCTCTTATAGCACTGTGCCATGCCAGGGGATGGTCTGAGGAAAATGATGTTGCCTACGTTCCACTCTTTGTAGCGGTCAGCTAATATTTTCTCTGGTTGTCCTTGAGGAGCTTCTTTTTGTACTTATTCCGTGCAGTGTTATTTTGAATATCCAAGGGGTACTGTACTGTACTGTACTGGGCTTCAAAGGCCTCTGCATTTGGGTGGGGGAGGATGTGAAACTCTGCTGCCATTGCTAGGCTCAAGAGTTTTCACACATCTCACTTCACAATTCAGTGCTAATTAAAGTTGCAGCTTCGTAGCTTTATTTAGTGAGCTTTATATAACAAAATTACCTAGAGATTATCGTCTTTTGTTTTTGTCTTCAGAAGTAGGTTCAGACTGAACATTACTCACTTAGTTTTGTGTTGGGTGGTATTTCCATGTTTCCGCTGTGTATCTTCTGAAGTTTTTTGTTTCTTTCTTGATAGTCCTTGGTAGTAATAATTCATTCAGGTAATTTTCTTCAAAATCAAGGTTTTAGGTATGGAATTATGATTTGGTTTGAAGTTTTTGATGTAGAGGGTAGTATCCTGTATAAGTTTATATACATTTATCCAACTATAATATGATTTTTTTGCAGAACAACTCAGGAGCCCATGATTCTCTCTCTCTCTCTCTCTCTCTCTCTCTCTCTCTCTCTCTCTCTCTCTCTCTCTCTCTCTCTCTCTCTCTCTCTCTCTCTCTCTCTCTCTCTCTCTCTCTCTCTCTCTCCCCCTCACACCTGTTTTCTCTCTTTCTCTGCCTCTCTGCCATCTCCCTACCTCTCCCTCCCCAGTCTATCCTCCATCTCACCTTGAAACAAAAGAGCAGGGGTTCACAGGTGTGATAACTTATGAATCCCCCTCTCCTCCAGATCCCTGTCAAAGAGCTGTCATTGCACCTGTCATCTTCCACTCATCCGATTTCATTAGGTGTTCTATTCTCTGGACTCCTCATAGCAGAACGCACACACACACACACACACACACACACACACACACACACACACACACACACACACACACACACACACACACACACACACACACACACACACACACTGGTGCAAGCAGCAGGTGGCCAGGGAGACATCCTTCCTGCACTCACAGGCAGCATCCCAAAAAGCACCCTTTTCCATATATAGTGCACTACTTTTGACCAGGGCCCATAGTGTGCCATTTAGAACACATTGCAACGTTTCTCTAGGCCACCTGAGCAGATTTTTCCATCACTGACACACTATAACCTAGAATCCATTATTTGCTCAGTAACACTTTCACATCATTCACATCTGCAGCAAAGGCAGTCTCAATTCCTTTTGTCCATGTTACAACTGAATATCAGACCCTGCTATTACTACTACATCTACATAGAGTGTACAAGACATTAAGGACACCTGCTCTTTCCATGACATAGACTGACCAGGTGAATCCTGGTGAAAGCTATGATCCCTTAATAATGTCACTTGTTAAATCCACTTCAATCAGTGTAGATGAAGGGGAAGAGACAGGTTAAAGGATGATTTTTAAGCCTTGAGACAATTGAGACTTGTATTGTGTATGTGTGCCATTCAGAGTGTGAATGGGTAAGACAAAGGATTCAAGTGACTTTGAACAGGGTATGGTAGTAGGTGCCAGGCGCACTGGTTTGTGTCAAGAACTACAACGCTGCTGGGTTTTTTACGCTCAACAGTTTCCCGTGTGTATCAAGAATGGTCCACCAACCAAAGGACATCCAGCCAACGTCACATCACTGTGGGAAGCATTGGAGTCAACATGGGCCAGCATCCCTGTAAAACGCTTTCAAGACCTTGTACAATCGTGGCCAAAAGTTTTGAGAATGACACAAATATTAATTTCCACAAAGTTTGCTGCTTCAGTGTCTTTAGATATTTTTGTCAGATGTTACTATGGAATACTTAAGTATAATTACAAGCATTTCATAAGTGTCAAAGGCTTTTATTGACAATTACATGAAGTTGATGCAGAGTCAATTTTTGCAGTGTTGACCCTTCTTTTTCAAGACCTCTACAATCCGCCCTGGCATGCTGTCAATTAACTTCTGGGCCACATCCTGACTGAAGGCAGCCCATTCTTGCATAATCAATGCTTAGAGTTTGTCAGAATTTGTGGGTTTTTGTTTGTCCACCCGCCTCTTGAGGATTGACCACAAGTTCTCAAAGGGATTAAGGTCTGGGGAGTTTCCTGGCTATGGACCCAAAATATCGATGTTTTGTTCCCCGAGCCACTTATTTATCACTTTTGCCTTATGGCAAGGTGCTCCATCATGCTGGAAAAGGCATTGTTCATCACCAAAATGTTCCTGGATGGTTGGGAGAAGTTGCTCTCTGAGAATGTGTTGGTACCATTCTTTATTCATGGCTGTGTTCTTAGGCAAAATTGTGAGTGAGCCCACTCCCTTGGCTGAAAAGCAACCCCACACATGAATGGTCTCAGGATGCTTTACTGTTGGCATGACACAGGACTGATGGTAGCGCTCACCTTGTCTTCTCCAGACAAGCTTTTTTCCGGATGCCCCAAACAATCGGAAAGGGGATTCAGCAGAGAAAATGACTTTACCTCAGTCCTCAGCAGTCCAATCCCTGTACCTTTTGCAGAATATCAGTCTGTCCCTGATGTTTTTCCTGGAGAGAAGTGGCTTCTTTGTTGCCCTTCTTGACACCAGGCCATCCTCCAAAGGTTTTTGCCTCACTGTGCGTGCATATACACTCACACCTGCCTGCTGCCATTCCTGAGCAAGCTCTGTATTGGTGGTGCCCCGATCCCGCAGCTGAATCAACTTTAGGAGACGGTCCTGGCGCTAGCTGGACTTTCTTGGGCGCCCTGAAGCATTCTTCACAACAATTGAACCGCTCTCCTTGAAGTTCTTGATGATCCAATTAATGGTTGATTTAGGTGCAATCTTACTGGCAGCAATATCCTTGCCTGTGAAGCCCTTTTTGTGCAAAGCAATGATGACGGCACGCGTTTCCTTGCAGGTAACCATGGTTGACAGAGGAAGAACAAGGATTCCAAGCACCACCCTCCTTTTGAAGTTTCCAGTCTATTATTCGAACTCAATCAGCATGACAGAGTGATCTCCAGCCTTGTCCTCGTCAACACTCACACCTGCGTTAACGAGAGAATCACTGACATGATGTCAGCTGGTCCTTTTGTGGCAGGGCTGAAATGCAGTGGAAATGTTTTTTGGGGATTCAGTTCATTCGCATGGCAAAGAGGGATTTTGCAATTAATTGCAATTCATCTGATCACTCTTAATGACATTCTGGAGTATATGCAAATTGCCATCATACAAACTGAGGCAGCAGACTTTGTGAAAATTAATATTTGTGTCATTCTTAAAACTTTTGGCCACGACTGTAGAGTCCATGCCCCGACGAATTGAGACTGTTCTTAGGGCAAGGGGGGGACTCAATATTAGGAAGGTGTTTCTAATGTTTTGTCCACTCAGTGTATACAGTTTCTATAGTTTTGTCCACTCTGTGTAGGCGTTTGTAGGCGTTATTAGCTTTTTACCCCCATTGATCTTATTGTCAAAAAGCATCTTTTTCCAACTCACATTGCTGCCATTTTCCATCATCCACACTCGACGGGTGGCTTGTGTCATGACGTTGCCCTGTTGGGCGAGGTTTATGACCCCCACATAAATACCTTTCCCACTTTTCTCTCAACTCTACAGAATGGACTCTTGGAAAGCCCTGTGTTACCACAGAGAAAGTATGGTAACATCAAAAGGTTGGGGAATGGAACAATATTTCTGTCACGCCCTGATCTGTTTCGCCTGTCCTTGTGCTTGTCTCCACCCCTCCAGGTGTCGCCCATCTTCCCCACTTATCCTCTGGGTATTTATACCTGTGTTTTCTGTCTGTCTGGGCCAGTTTGTCTTGTTTGTTCAAGCTTACCAGCATTTTGTCTCAGCTCCTGTTTTTCCCCAGTCTCTCTTTTCTTGGCTTCCTGGTTTTTAACCCTTGCCTGTAATGACCCTGTACCGCCCGCCTGGCCACTCTGCCTGTCCCTGACCCTGAGTCTGCCTGCCGTCCTGTACCTTTGCTCCTCCTCTGGATTACCGACCTCTGCATGACCTGACCCTGAGCTTGCTTGTCATCCTGTACCTGGGCCTCTATTCTGGATTATCGCCCCCTGCCTGCCTTGACCTGTCGTTTGCCTGCCCCTGTTGTTACAATAAGCATTGTTACTTCACACAGTCTTCACTTGGGTCTTACCTTGATCCCTGATAAGTTCCCTTTCTCAATCAGTTGAAAGTGTCTGTTGGTACTTAAAGAATAGGATGTCAAATCAGTTGTTGTCTGGAACATTATATCTGATGATAGGACAACATAAATTGTATCTTGGAAAGTCTACACATTCTAGTCATCAGATTCACATGGAATTGTTGTGCAATTTAAATGTTTAAATATGAAACTATTTGTGAGAAGATGAAATGTGATTTTAGCTTCTAATTGAGAGAATGGTTTTCATAAGTAATCTTATGCTCACTCAGTGGCCACGCCCAAGTGAACAGACATTGGTTGAGAACTATGAAACATGCCCTTCTCTCCTCCAGTACAAAAGCTTGTTGATGGAAGCCAACCTCTAGTCCTGATGACGTGAGAACTGGTGTCCGTACGTTTAAAAGGGATAATTTCAACTACAACCTAACAAAATAAACATTGAGTTCTAGAAATGTTAGGACTGCTGTCCTACCATTTAACTGGATGAATTTCAACGTGGGGGTGACGATCACCTTGAATGATTATTCACTAAAGAAGTGATACATCCTAAATGTCGAGTTATCCGCTGCAGCTGTAAACATACGTGGCCTAGGAAAGGATAGACAATCTCCGTAGAACGACAGGGTACTTAAACATATCCGCTCTACAACACTACGAACAGAAAGATTCTTCAAAGGACAATGGCGATCTCTGCTTGGTAAACCAGTGTACCATCTTAGACCCATCTATCAAAGCGCAGCTCAGAGTAAATGTATATCTTGCATTTTCCTTTTCCGAATGGGCGGTTATTAGAATGCATTAGATTCTGTATTAAAGGTAGCATAGCTTCTCAAGGTCCGATAGAGACCCAGTACTTTTGTCCCTCAGTCTTCCCGCTCTTTCATTCAAACCCAACCCCCTTTCTTTGTGTAACCAGCCGTCAAATCGGGTTAGCCCACTATCCTGTGTATATACAGTTGAAGTTGGAAGTTACATACTCTTAGGTTGGGGTCAATAAAACTAGTTTTTCAACACTCCACAGATTTATTTTTAACAAACGATAGTTTTGGCAAGTCAGTTAGGACATCTACTTTGTGCATGACACAAGTAATTTTTCCAACAATTGTTTACAGACAGATTATTTCACTAATAATTCACTGTATCACAAAAAGGCCGACCTTCAAACTCAGTGCCTCTTTGTTTGACATCATGGGAAAATCAAAAGAAATCAACCAAGACCTCAGAAAAAAAATCGTAGACCTCCACAAGTCTGGTTCATCCTTGGGAGCAATTTACAAACGCCTAAAGGTACCATGTTCATCTGTACAAACAAAAGTATGCAAGTATAAACACCATGGGACCACGCAGCCATCATACCACTCAGGAAGGAGACGCGTTGTGTCTCGTAGAGATTGATGTACTTTGGTGAGAAAAGTGCAAATAAATCCCAGAACAACAGCAAAGAACCTTGTGAAGATGCTGGAGGAAACAGGTACAAACCTATCTATATCCACAGTAAAACAAGTCCTATATTGATGTAACCTGAAAGGCTGCTCAGCAAGGAAGAAGCCACTTCTCCAAAACCGCCATAAAAAAGCCAGACTACGGTTTGCAACTGCACTTGGGGACAAAGTTCGTACTTTTTGGAGAAATGTCCTCTGGTCTGATGAACCAAAAATACAACTGTTTGGCCATAATGACCATCGTTATGTTTGGAGGATAAAGGGGGAGGCTTGCAAGCCGGAGAACACCATCCCAACCGTGAAGCACGGGTGTGGCAGCATCATGTTGTGGGGGTGCTTTGCTGCAGGAGGAACTGGTGCACTTCACAAAATAGATGGCATCATGAGGATGGAAAATGTTGTGGATATATTGAAGCAACATCTCAAGACATCAGTCAGGAAGTTAAAGCTTGGTTGCAAATGGGTCTTCCAAATGAGCAATGACCCCAAGCATACGTCCAAAGTTGTGGCAAAATGGCTTAATTAAGGACAACAAAGTCAAGGTATTGGAGTGACCGTCACAAAGCCCATTTCCAATAGAAAATATGTGAGCAGAAAAAGCGTGTGCGAGCAAGGAGGCCTACAAACCTGACTCAGTTACACCAGCTCTGTCAGGAGGAATGGGACAAAATTCACCCAACTTATTGTGGGAAGCTTGTGGAAGGCTACCCGAAATGTTTGACCCAAGTCAAGCAATTTAAAGGCAATGCTACCAAATACTAATTGAATGTATGTAAACTTTAGACCCACTGGGAATGTGATGAAAGAAATAAAAGCTGAAATAAATCATCCTCTACTATTATTCTGACATTTCACATTCGTAAAATAAAGTGGTGATTCTAACTGACCTAAGACAGGGAATTTTTACTAAGATTAAATGTCAGGAATTGTGAAAAACTGAGTTTAAATGTATTTGGCTAAGGTGTATGTAAACCTTCGACTTCGACTGTATATGTAAATCTGTGTGATTATTTAGGTATTTAGTAAATAAATAATTAAGCCAATTTGTGTATTGCTGATTCTACTTATTAGCTATGGTTCATACAGATAACCAAGTACTTACGTCAATCAGAATGAGTCTGAATAAGGTTACGATTAAGAATTGACTGCTATTGATATTAAAGATCTTCAGATGTTTAAGAGAGTTGATTTGGGAGATAACCACTCTATATAAATGAATGCTTCTGTGGTACCCCAGCTTATTAATGGATTAATTGTTGCACGGTTTAATTAATCACTTAACTTAGGGATCGTGGGACACTAGCGGTCAACCTACGACAACATCCGATAAAATGCAGAGCGCCAAATTCAAATTACAAAATTAGTAATATTAAACATTCATGAAAATACAAGTGTTGTACACCATTCAAAAGCTTAGAATCTTGGTAATCGAACCGCATTGTTGGATTTACAATAGGCTTTACCTGTGGGCGCTCTTCGTTATTTTTCTTTTCTATTGAACAGGCCATTCTCCGTCTAAAATATTATAGTTTATTTACATATTAGGGTACCTGAGGATTGATTAGAAACGTTTGACTTGTTTGGACGAAGTTTGTCTGTAACTTTTTTAGGCGTCATGTGTCTATGTTGAACGAGTGGAACGGGTGGATTACTGAACAACATTTCACTGGATGTTGTCAAATCGATCCCGTTAACGAGATCCGATCCATAACAGGTTAGAGCCCTTTTGACTACTTTATTTCCCTTACGAAAAAAAACAGGCTTCTGACAAGCAGTTGTTGCAAAGCATTGGCCAATTTGTTGTAAATTTGCAGCAAACTCATATTGCAACGATTTGCGCTGAGAGGCGGGAAGCAAGTTCAGGGAGTGAATACATTTAATAAATAAATGAACAAAACAAGAAACAGTACACAGACATTAAACAAAGTCAGTAACAGAAACAATAACGCCTGGGGAAGGAACCAAAGGGAGTGACATATATAGGGAAGGTAATCAGGGAATTGATAGAGTCCAGGTGAGCGTAACGATGGTGACAGGTGTGCACCAGAAGGAGCAGCCTCGTAACCTAGAGACCGGAGAGGGAGCACACGTGACAGTAAAATCAAAACTACCAAAATTGGTAGAACAAAATCAAGCTCACATAACCAAGAACCTCTAACATACAGTGAGGGAAAAAAGTATTTGATCCCCTGCTGATTTTGTACGTTTGCGCACTGACAAAGAAATGACCGGTCTATAATTTTAATGGTAGGTTTATTTGAACAGTGAGAGACAGAATAACAACAAAAAGATCCAGAAAAACGCATGTGAAAAATGTTAGAAATTGATTTGCATTTTAATGAGGGAAATAAGTATTTGACCCCTCTGCAAAACATTACTTAGTACTTGGTGGCAAAACCCTTGTTGGCAATCACAGAGGTCAGACGTTTCTTGTAGTTGGCCCCAGGTTTGCACACATCTCAGGAGGGATTTTGTCCCACTCCTCTTTGCAGATCTTCTCCAAGTCATTAAGGTTTCGAGGCTGAGGTTTGGCAATTCGACCCTTCAGCTCCCTCCACAGATTTTCTATGGGATTAAGGTCTGGAGACTGGCTAGGCCACTCCAGGACCTTAATGTGCTTCTTCTTGAGCCACTCCTTTGTTGCCTTGGCCGTGTGTTTTGGGTCATTGTCATGAAGTTGTCCTCTCCCCTTAGCAGAAAAACACCCCCAAAGCATAATGTTTCCACCTCCATGTTTGACGGTGGGGATGGTGTTCTTGGGGTCATAGGCAGCATTCCTCCTCCTCCAAACACAGCGAGTTGAGTTGATGCCAAAGAGCTCCATTTTGGTCTCATCTGACCACAACACTTTCACCCAGTTGTCCTCTGAATCATTCAGATGTTCATTGGCAAACTTCAGACAGGCATGTATATGTGCATTCTTGAGCAGGGGGACCTTGCGGGCGCTGCAGGATTTCAGTCCTTCACGGCGTAGTGTGTTACCAATTGTTTTCTTGGTGACTATGGTCCCAGCTGCNGATTCCTCACCGTTCTCATGATCATTGCAACTCCACGAGGTGAGATCTTGCATGGAGCCCCAGGCCGAGGGAGATTGACAGTTCTTTTGTGTTTCTTCCATTTGCGAATAATCGAACCAACTGTTGTCACCTTCTCACCAAGCTGCTTGGCGATGGTCTTGTAGCCCATTCCAGCCTTGTGTAGGTCTACAATCTTGTCCCTGACATCCTTGGAGAGCTCTTTGGTCTTGGCCATGGTGGAGAGTTTGGAATCTGATTGATTGATTGCTTCTGTGGACAGGTGTCTTTTATACAGGTAACAAGCTGAGATTAGGAGCACTCCCTTAAAGAGAGTGCTCCTAATCTCAGTTCGTTACCTGTATAAAAGACACCTGGGAGCCAGAAATCTTTCTGATTGAGAGGGGGTCAATAACTTATTTCCCTCATTAAAATGCAAATCAATTTATAACATTTCTCACATGCGTTTTTCTGGATTTTTCTGTTGTTATTCTGTCTCTCACTGTTCAAATAAACCTACCATTAAAATTATAGACTGATCATTTCTTTGTCAGTGGGCAAACATACAAAATCAGCAAGGGATCAAATACTTTTTTCCCTCAGTGTAGAATAAAGATGCACACAACCATGGAGGAAACAGAGGGTTTAAATAAGGAACATGTAATTATGGGATAGGAACCAGGTGTGTATAATAAAGACAAAAAAACATAGAAAATGAAAAGAAGATCGGCATTAGCTAGAAGACCGGTGACGTCGATTGCCGAACGCCTCCCGAACAAGGAGAGTGACCGACCTCGGTGGAAGTCGTGACACATATTTTCACATGCAAATAATTTTTCTGCCAAACTGTTGTAGTCAATATGTGGCAGCTTGTGAACATCTGGCAAAAATTCTGGGAAACTTGATGAACGTTCTACTGTTTGCTGCAAATTTCATGCAAACTCAGAATGGATATGCAAAGCAGATCAGGTTTTTGTTTATTGTGCGTTAACAGAATCTAAATGTATCTACATAAACCAAATCACATAACCTTGTATGAACTGACTTATTAGAGAGAAAAAACTAAACATTAAATATGGTAAATTTACTAAACAACATGTATTCAGATAAATATTTATCAAACACAACTTGAACTCATCAGCATGGTAATGAAGAAAAGAGCTAAGACTGGATGTTTCCTAAATTGTTATTTATTATTTTTATGTAGATTCAACATGTCCCTGATTGAGTCTGTAATACCAACATGCTTCAAGCAGACCACCATAGTCCCTGTGCCCAAGAACACTAAGGTAACCTGCCTAAATGACTACAGACCCGTAGCACTCATGTCTGTAGCCATGAAGTGCTTTGAAAGGTTGATAATGGCTCACATCAACAATATTATCCCAGAAACCCTGGACCTCCTCCAATTTGCATACTGCCCAAACAGATCAACAGATGATGCAATCTCTATTGCACTCCACACTTCCCTTTCCCACCTTGACAAAAGAAACACCTACGTGAGAATGCTATTCATTGACTACATCTCAGCGTTCAACACCATAGTACCCTCAAAGCTCATCACTAAGCTAAGGATCCTGGGACTAAAAACCTCACTCTGCAACTGGATCCTGGACTTCCTGACTGGCCGCCCCCAGGTGGTGAGGGTAGGTAGCAACACATCTGCCACGCTGATCCTCAACACTGGAGCTCCCCATGGGTGCGTGCTCAGTCCCCTCCTGTACTCCCTGTTCACCCACGACTGCATGGCCAGGCACGACTCCAACACCATCATTAAGTTTGCAGACGACACAACAGTGGTAGGCCTGATCACTGACAACGACGAGACAGGGAGGAGGTCAGAGACCTGGCCGTGTGGTGCCAGGACAACAACCTCTCCCTCAACGTAACCAAAACTAAGGAGATGATTGTGGACTACAGGAAAAGGAGGACCAAGCACGCCCCCATTCTCATCGACGGGGCAGTAGTGGAGCAGGTTGAGAGCTTCAAGTTCCTTGATGTCCACATCAACAACAAGCTAGAATGGTCCAAACACACCAAGTCAGTCGTGAAGAGGGCACGACAAAGCCTATTCCACCTCAGGAGACTGAAACAATTTGGCATGGGTCCTGAGATCCTCAAAATGTTCTACAGCTGCAACATTGAGAGCATCCTGACTGGTTGCATCACTGCCTAGTACGGCAATTGCTCCGCCTCTGACCGCAAGGCACTACAGACGGTAGTGCGTACGGCCCAGTATATCACTGGGGCAAAGCTGCCTGCCATCCAGGACCTTACACCAGGCGGTGCCAGAGAAAGGCCCTAAAAATTGTCAAAGACCCCAGCCACCCCAGTCATAGACCTTTCTCTCTACTACCGCATGGCAAGCGGTACCGGAGTGCAAAGTCTAGGACAAAAAGGCTTCTCAACAGTTTTTACCCCCAAGCCATAAGACTCCTGAACAGGTAATCAAATGACTATCTGAACTTTTTGCATTGTGCCCCCCCCCCCAATGTGAACACTATGTGGATGTTGGATGTTGACTTTAGGATGTTTAAAGGGGAAACTGCAGATTTATTTACATGAGCCAGGTGACAACTGAGCAATATATTTCAACCAACGGAAGATAAAAATAATTTACATTTATATAATTAAACAACTAACACTCAATCAAACCCAGTTCAGAACTATTGCCTTTTTGAGTGAACTTGAGATGGCGGCCCTGTGGAAGTCCTTTGCCAAAGCTTGTTGAGTGCATGAACTGAAACAATCATAAAACACAACATTTCAGATTTTTTTTAATGTTGTCATCTTAAAAAGGTAGAAATGTAGCAATGCCTAATGCGGCAATTCATTATTGTTACTCTAAAACATTCTGGTTTAAAAATAACCCAATTTGGGTTTACCTCGAATAACCTGTACCCTTGCACATTGACTCGGTACCAGTAGCCATAAACCCGTTGTTTTTATATTATTGTGGTACATTTTATTAGATTCTTTCCTTTAGTTTATTTAGTAAATATGTTCTTAACTCTATTTCTTGAACTGCATTGTTGGTTAAGGGCTTGTAAGTAAGCATTTCACTGTAAGGTGTATTCGGCGCATGTGCCAAATTACATTTTATTTAATTCAACCCAGCAGGGTCGCACGTTGTGCTTCAAACCCAGTGCCTTGGGTTGAGCACTTGACCCAGCTTCTGGGTAAATTTCATTATATTGCTGGGTTGCTCCCAGACAAACAAAATAACTTCTTTGCTCGCTTTGAGGACAAGGCAATGCCACCGACACGGCCCGCTACCAAAACCTGTGGGCTCTGCTTCACTGCAGCAAGCGTGAGTAAAACATTTAAAACGTGTTAACCCTCGCAAGGTTGCCGGCCCAGACGGCATCCCTGGCCGCGTCCTCAGAGCATCCGCAGACCAGCTGGCTGGTGTGTTTATGGCCTTATCCCAGTCAAGCCTTATCCCAGTCTGCTGTTCCCACATGCTTCAAGAGGGCCACCATTGTTCCTGTTCACAAGAAAGCTAAGGTAACTGAGCTAAATGACTATCACCCCGTAGCATTCACTTCCGTCATCATGAAGTGCTTTGAGAGACTAGTCAAGGATCATATCACCTCCACCCTACCTGACACCCTAGACCCACTCCAATTTGCTTACCGCCCCAATAGGTCCACAGACAATGCAATCGCAATCACACTGCACACTGCCCTACACCATCTGGACAAGAGGAATACCTATGTAAGAATGTTGTTCATCGACTACAGCTCAGCATTTAACACCATAGTACCCTCCAAACTCGTCATTAAGCTCGAGACCCTAGGTCTCGACCCCGCCCTGTGAAACTGGGTCCTGGACTTCCTGACAGGCCGCCCACAGGTGGGGAGGGTAGGAAACAACATCTCCACCCCGCTGATCCTCAACACTGGGGCCCCACAAGGGTGCGTTCTCAGCCCTCTCCTGTACTCCCTGTTCACCCATGACTGCGTGGCCAACCACGCCTCCAACTCAATCATCAAGTTTGCAGACGACACTACAGTGGTAGGCTTGATTACCAACAACGCCGAGACGGCCTACAGGGAGGAGGTGAGGGCCCTCGGAGTGTGGTGTCAGGAAAATAACCTCTCACTCAACGTCAACAAAACAAAGGAGATGATCGTGGACTTCAGGAAACAGCAGAGGGAGCACCCCCCTATCCACATCGACGGGACAGTAGTGGAGAAGGTGGAAAGTTTTAAGTTCCTCGGCGTACACATCACGGACAAACTGAAATGGTCCACCTACACAGACAGAGTGGTTATGCACGCTCTTATTTCTTGTTTGTTTCACAAAAAAATATCTTCAAAGTGGCATGTTGTGTAAATCTAATGATATATATATAGTACCAGTCAAAAAGTCTGTACACACCTACTCATTCAAGGGTTTTTCTTTGTTTTTACAACTCTCTACATTGTAGAATAATAGTGAAGACATCAAAGCTATGAAATATTTAGGTAATAATATATTAAGATTTATATGCAACATTACTTGAACTAAAAGCAAACAAGCACATATTTTACAGTAGGCAAAAAGCAGCCACAAATGCATTAAAACAGAGCTATGCATAGTGCTTTAAGAGCTAATTAGCATTGTAATATGAAAGGGAAAGTCGATACCTAGTCTGTTGCACAACTGAATTCATTCAAAATGTGTCTTACGCATTTAACCCCACCCCTCTGAATCAGAGAGACACTCATGGCTCATTGATCTATTAATTCACAGGAGTACAAACACATCAGCTGGAGGAGGGCTGTGCTTCCTCCCGTCACTTCTCACACTACATACAAGAGCCGATACTTATCCACTATTGTTCAGTAGAAAAAAAGACATGCTTGCAACAGTCTTGCTGCGGGGGATTCTGTTCCTGGCAGCTGATGCACTGTGGTCTGTAGGAAAGTTGATATCAAACACCTAATAGGACGTGAAGCACGCATCCAGCACCCCAAGCAATGTACCTTGCTCCAATGCCTGTCCACTACTGACTGAACACACCTGTGAGCAGTCCCCAATAGCCAACATAAATGGTTAGGGTCTGGTCACCTCAGACCTGGAACAGGTACTCAACCATGTTGGTCCTAACCTGTTAGATAGAAATCATAACATTTTTGAATATGAGGACTTGTGCAAAGCATTGAGGCACAATGACAATGCCATCACACACAATTTATTTTGTATACTATATAGCCATTTACATCAATCAACACCCAATCCCTGTTTGATGCCTACATCTTCAATTGGGGCTGGGGCTCATAGGTTAATTTACAATGTCTTGGAGTGTTTAGTTATGCATAAGAGCTTTTGGAATGCTGTTCCTTTTATTAAAGGTTTACAAATGCTATCATCTAATTTCCCCATCAACCTCCATTAAACTTACAGGCTGCAAGTATACCTTTCTGGTCTCTTTGAAGGTGGGTCAGAATGTCTTCCTGACAATCTTGTAGACTGGTATTGGGAGGACGGCTGGCAGAAGTCTTAAAGCGATGTCACCTTGTGAATCTGGAGAGAAGAATGTTTAGAGAATAACTTGAATATTTCAGGCTAAAAAATAAATGAGCATCTTAGGCACCACCTGCAGGGTCATACGTGGACTTCGAAAGAGGAAGATCTTCGGCTTGCATCTCTCGGCTGGCGAAGCAACATTTTTCGTCATATTTTTTTTTACATAAAAAAAAACAAAAAACTTTTATTTATACAGGTTTTTCTCATTGAGATAACATCTCTTTTCCAAGAGAGACCTGGTCAAATAGCAGCAGGGGGAACAATGTTTCAGACAAAACAACTTACATACACTAACACAACAAAACTATAAACACACATACAGTACAACAATTACATATTACGTTAAAAACACAAAAGTATTGACTAAAAACAGCTGTCCTAAAGACAATTACACTCTTCTATGATATATAGATCGATCAAGTGTTTAAACTCCACCAACGAAACTAGATCATCACATTTTTAAATGTTCAGGAGAGAATTCCAGGACCACGGAGCTAAGTAACTAAAACTATTTCTACTATGACCTGTTCTAATTTTTGGTACTGTTAGAAGCAAATGAGAATGGGACCGTAATTGATATTTATTTACCGACATGACCAAAAAATAACAGAGATAAAATGGCATTTCACCCAATATGACCTTAAAAATCAGTGTATACCAGTGTTTAAACCTGCGCAAGGTCAATGACTACCAGCCAACAGCTCTGTAGAGATCACAATGATGTGTTAGACGTTTTTGATTTGGAATGAACCTGAGGGCTGCATGATACACTGAATCAAAAGCTCTCAGGGTAGTGGCTGAGGCCTGCATATATATAACATCACTAAAATCCCCCGATTAGTCATTGACGACCACAATCCAGTTCTCAGTGAGTTTCCCCGATTTGTCCAAGTTTTTAAAATAGCGAAGTCCTGACCAATCTGTAGTAAAGCAGTCAAACAATTACTTTTCTATTGTCGTTAATCATTAGTCTGGCTAGCACATAACTCTCAAGGTCCTCCTTACCTCAGTCTGGAATGGCTCTTTGACGTCGACACAATGCGTCAATAATGAAGGGAGCTTTATTTTTTCTGGTTGTCTCTCCTTTGTGTCTTTCTCGATCAAAGACATACAGCCCCCGCTTCTATTACAATGGTTGGATTTTCAAATCCTGAGGAAAAAAAATACATTTGAGAGAACCAATCAAACCCCATTGCAAAATCTATGAGAGAATATTGCATTAACAAACAGCCTCTTTTCCAAACTAGTGTGGTAACAGCTCTCCCTGCGTAGAGTCACGTGGGTCACGTCGGCCAGGCTAGTTAATCACAGAAAACAGCATCAAATTCAAAGTCTGTTTTTGGAAACAAATGAACCTACCATGCCTGGAGTATCCAGCAGACGTGGATACTCTCGGACTATCTCTACTGTCTTGGCCCCATTCTGTCTAGTCTACTTCATGTACTCCACAACTTGGTTTGCTAGCCTTATGTTGTTGTTCAGCCACTTGGTCATCTGGGCTGCCCTCTCACAACATGTACACGGCAAGACCCGGCTACTGAGCTAGCTTTGAGTGTCGCTTGGTGTGTCCACAGTTCTATGTATTCATGTGTGTGTAAAGGTGCCGTTTACAGAATACTCACTGTGTGTAAGGCTTTTATGTTCTTCTTTAACTTCAGGCAATAATCGAGTCGTCCAAAAGCAAGAGCGTTTCCTGGTTTATCTCCTCCCCTGCAAAAGAGAAAGGGGGTACATAGTCAGTTGCACAACTGAATATATTCAACAGAAATGTGTCCTCCTGCATTAAACCAAACCCCTCTGAGTGGGGGGGGGCTGCCTTAATGGACATCCAGGTCTTTGGGGCCCAGGGAGCAGTGGTTGTTGGGGGTTAACTGCCTTGATCAAGGGCAGAACGGCAGATTTTTCCATCTTGCTGGCTCTGAGATTTTAACCAGCAAACTTTCAGTTACTGGCCCAACGCTCTTAACTACTTAGGGAGTAGCGGCGTGCTAGCGGGCCGCTCCCAACACTACCCTGTGAAATGTAAGGCGCCAAATTCAAAATCCAAAAGTTGAATTATTAAAAGTGGAATTATGCGACACTACACTTCGAGGGGTCACTCAGACTACCTCGCTTCTCACATTGAGAGTCATGCTGAAACTACACTTCCAGGACGTATCGCTCGTTCACCCTGTGTATGTTACCAGCCTCGAATCTGTACCCCTGCTACTTGGAGCAGACTTGATGGATTAGTTACTCCCACTGATGGATTGAAAAACCAACTAGGTATGGTCACAGGCCACAGTGCCTTCTCCACTGACCACACTGTCTTCCCCTAACGCTAGCTGCAATGCAGTCATTCACGAGGGGTATCTGTCGAAAGCACCCCTTGAGAAATAGACGTTTAGAAACCTCTTGGGGCAGAATCCGATCCAAGGAGATATTACGATATCTCGACACATTCCATCAGCCAACCCGATTGACCATTCTATTCATGATTTCAAGCCAGCTGTCTCTGTGAATGAGCAACTTCCCTCCTCCTTGCAGTCGTGCAATACGGTAGTTGAGATGAACTTCTCTTGCCCTTCATACACTTCCGCAAGCACTGGGGCCATCTCAGCAAGAAAAACATTGATGTGCAGAATATACTCTGCTTCCGATGATACATCTTCCGCTTTGTGGGGGACTGTCACCCCTTACAATGACACTAATGGCGTCAGTCCAGCAACTGACCTGTTGACTCTCACTGGTGAAACACTTTGCGATATCACAGACCGATATCCTTGTCTCAGTTCGCAGGTACTGAAGAGATTGCCACACGCGGACGTGGTGGTGACTGACAGGCCTCGACAGCCACTGAGCGTTTTGAAGCACAAACACCAGGAGATTTGGTTGAAAGGTTACAGCCATTCTCATAACAACGCGGCCACTGACAACTCGTACATAGGGTCCGAACTTTTCGTTTGCGCCTCGGATACGAACACCACCCGCTGGTGGGGGGGTCCCTAGACACAATGGGGAGAAATAGTAGCCCATACCCATGATGAGTCTCATCGAGGCCGGTGGAGGGGGGTCGAGACTATGGGCAACACCGCACGAGGCCGCTAGAGCATAAATCAAATATGGTTGTAAACTCCTCTATGAGAACAGTGAGGAGCAGACAGGCCCCTAGACGGGGATTATCTTAGAACACATCTAAGATAATATTGAGGTGTACCACACTGGTCGAAAGGAAGTCCAGTGGACTTGTCCACCTCCAAAACAAATGGCAACAATAATCATTCTTTGCCATGTGTAGCAGCCACTACAAGACAACAAAAATGCTCTAATCATGTATTACTGTAGGATAACATTTCAGAATAAATCGGTAGGACAACTGGTCCCCTTGAGTACCAGTACCAATACCACAGTCAGTCCAGCAACATTCAGTAAGAGGATTTGAAAGTGATAGAGCCATAAACAACTTCCCCATACAACCATCAATTAGTGCCAGAACACCGCTCATTTGGGAAGAAATGTAATGACATATTTCATGAGTGTGTGTGCGTTGTTAACATCTGCCTAAGTTACTGCCCAGATCTTCCAGTCTGGACGACCAGACGATGTGTCCGGAACGGCGATCCCAATCCGGACACCCGCTGCCCAGCCTTGGAGCAGACTTCTTCAGTTGCAGACACCCTAACCGGGTCGACCACCAGAGAGGGGGACTGCAACAGCGATCACCAACTGGACATCTGCTGCCCCGCCTTGGAGCTGACTTCTTCACTCGCAGAAACCCTACCCGGGTCAATCACCAGAGGGGGACCACAACGATGGTCCACAACCAGGACAACTAGGATGCTAATTTCGTTAGGTTATTATCTTAGCCCTTTTAACGTAGGACCGTCGTCCTAACGTCCTTGGAACACAAAGTAGAATCTTCGTCAACGGCCTTATCCTCTCAGGGATCACTGGGGCGCTAGCGCCCCACTCCCGACACTACCAGGTGAAATGTGAGGCGCCAAATTCAAAATCCCAAAGTTGAATTATTAAACATCCACCAATATACAAGTGTTTCATACTCATCAAAAGCTCTGTTTCTTGGCAATATCACAGCGTTGTCAGATTTCAAAAAGGCTTTACGGCGAAAGCACTACATTTGATTGTTTGAGGGCAGCACCTCACATACTTTCTCATAGCCATGAATTCATTAGCCAGCGTGGCACACACATAACACATTTCACAGCAAAAACAAATCAATTACCTGTTGAAGAACTTCTGCTGAGGTCATCCTAAGTGTCCAACGAANCATCTGAACAGGATCAAAACACTTTCCCGAGACTGTGGACATCCAGAGGAAGCGATAGGTACTGCATTCATATGCCCTTTTATGGGCATTTTCATGAGGGAGGGGTTCCAAATGAGGCACTCTGTGAAAACCACTTTCTCCAGGACAGAAATTCCTCGGGGTTTTGCCTGCCATATCCGTTCTGTTTTACTCACAGACAAATGGTTAACAGTTTTACAAAATTCAGAGTGTTTCCTATCCAATGGTACCACATATGTGCATATCCTATTTTCTGGGCCTGAATGGGAGGCATTTTACTTTGGGCACGCCAGGCTCTCCAAAACGGTCAAGTTGTGCAGTGATCCCTGAGAGGTTAAATAGTAGTGGGAGAGAGGGGTGTTCTTCATAGTTTACAACCAATGTCTGTTCACTTGGGTGGGGCCACGGAGTGAGCAGACTTTTTACTCTATGAAAATCATTCTCTCATTTAGGGGCTAAAATTACATTTAATCTTTCCACAAATAGTTTCATATTTAAACGTTTAAATTGCACAACAATTCCATGTGAATCTGATAACTAGAATGTGTAGACTTTCCAAGAGAATGTGAAGTATATTGTCATCTCCTTACTTTCACTTCCAATGGTACAAGATTGTGAAGTCTGGACATAAAAAGCATTAACCGTGCATGACCTCAAGCACGTATTTAGTCATCGTTCCGTCAGATATAATTGTGCTTCGCTTCATGATCCTCTAAATAATTAAGTTTAAGGACCAGACATCGAATTGGTTTATAATTGTTATTGAGGAAATGGAAAGGAGGAGAGAATGAGGATCCAGGAGGGGTTGAGAACGGGTTTAGGGCTTAGAATCATCCATCTGCAGCCCTCCGCTTCATCCGGTCCATTCTCATTACCCTTCTGGATCCTGCATCTGCAGCCCTCTACTTCACCCAGTCCATTCTCCCTCCTCTCCTGGATCTTCCATCTGCAGCCCTCTGCTTTATCCGGTCCATTCTCATTCCATCCTGAGTCATCCATCTGCAGCCCTCTGCTTTTTACAGTCCATTCTCAATCCCTCCTGGAATCTCCATATTCAGCCCTTTGCTTTATCCGGTTCATTCTCATTCCATCCTGGATCCTGCATCTGCAGCTCTCTGCTTTTTCCGGTCCATTCTCATTTCCTCCTGGATCCTCCATCTGCAGCCCTCTGCTTTATCCAGTCTATTCTCATTTCCTCCTGGATCCTCCATCTGCAGCCCTCTGCTTTATCTGGTCCATTCTCATTCCTTCCTGGATAGTCATTCTCACAACCATTCCATTTCCTAAATACATATTCTAAACCATTTCAACACATTTCTATGGGTTTAGTAGTAAAGGCCAAAATCTATATTTGATCAAATTATTCAAAAAAAATGTGATACCTAAATGGGTCCTAAAATGCTTAATCAAATAGCTAAATGATCCATAGTATGACCATCTTAAAACAATTCCATATGTCGGTTTAGAACCCCCCCTCCCCCAATGTCCTAGTCTAAAGAATTAAGGAGAGTGATGACAGGTGTGGAGGCTGATTAGCAGTTAGTAGCAGCTGATGCCCGTTGGGGTGCTAGGGAGCTGCGTTCAAAGTCAACTAATTAAAGTTTTGCATTCATGTCCGGTCCTCTTTCCTGAATTTTTGCTCATATGATCCATTATATTGACCAGATAGTCAAGTGGTCACTCTAAATATGAAAATAAATGTCTTAAAAAATAGAAAGCAGTCGGGAGGAGGCAAGATCAGGTGGGACCATTCTAGCCAATGAGAGGGCAGATACGTGCAACTCCGATATAAAGTGTTTTTTCTCAAATTTGACGGGTCGTCACATGTCCCACTTGTACATTATCAGCACACTCGTAACAACCTATACATTTTGAAACTTCTAATTGATCAAATAAGCCACACGTAGCCAGCAGAGGTAGGGGTGCTGAGGCTGCTGCAGCACCCATTGAAAAATGGAAATAATTAATCAAAGAATATCACAAAAGTAGTGCTCTGGGCCTTTACTAGTCCTGTATTATCCCGGGCTCTCCGGTATTTAACAAACTCCATGTCAGGTCTCTTTGTTCACAGCCATCTTGAGACACTCATCTAGGTGTTGCTGATGTCTACTCTCCAGTTCAACCATGTGATGCCCAGTAGAACGTCCGGGGTGACTTAACAGTGAAAACCCCCTGCAGTTCAACCATGTGATGCTCAGTAGACTGTCCAGAGCGACATAACAGTGGAAACCCCCTGCAGTTTAACTATGTGATGCCCAGTAGACTATCCGGAGCAACTTAACAGTGGAAACTCTCTCCAATTCAGCCATGTGATGCCCAGTAGACCAGTTTCACCATGCTGACACTACACAGCCAAGTACATCTGACCAAATCATGAAAGACAAGCATTGCAATTTTGAATTACATAAAGTAAGTTTGGAAGAGGTGAAAAAAGGATTGTTGTCTATCAACAATGACAAGCCACCGGGGTCTGACAACTTGGATGGAAATTACTGAGGATAATAGTGGACGATATTGCGAGTGGCAATATCGTCCACTATTATCCTCAGTAACTATTTGCCATATTTTCAATTTAAGCCCACCAGAAAGTGTGTGCCCTCAGGCCTGGAGGGAAGCAAAAGTTATTATTCTACCTAAGAATAGTAAAGCCCCCTTTACTGGCTCAAATAGCCGACCAGCCTGTTACCAACCCTTAGTAAAGTTTTGGAAAAAATTGTGTTTGACCAGATACAATGCTATTTTAAAGTAAACAAATTCACACAGACTTTCAGAACGCTTATAGGGAAGGACATTCAAAAAGCACAGCACTTACATAAATGACTGATGATTGGCTGAGAGAAATTGATGCAAAGAAAATTGTTGGTGCTGTTTTGTTAGACTTCAGTGCAGCTTTTGACATTATCGATCATAGTCTGTAGCTGTAAAAACGTATGTGTTATGGCTTTACACCCCCTGCTATATTGTGGATAGAGTTACCTGTCGAACAGAACACAGTATAAGGGCACAAGGCGAAACCCAAATGCTGACACAGGAGGCAGATGGTAGAGCTCCGATATTTATTATAACAAAGGGAGTAGGCAGGTCGGGGACAGGCGAGAGTTCATAAACCAGGTCAGTCCAAACAGTACCAGACGATAGGCAGTCTCGAGGTCAGGCCAGGCAGGGGTCAGAAACCAGATCTGAGTCCAAAACAGTGCAAAGGGATAGGCAGGCTGGTAGTCAGAACAGGCAGAGTGGTCAGGCAGGCGGGTCGGAGTCAGGACAGGCAAGGGTCGAGACTAGAAACAAACAGAGACTGGGAAAAATAAGAGCAAGGAAGAATGCTGGTTGACTTGGCAAACAAGACGAACTGGCACAGAGAGACCGGAAACACAAGGATATACAGTGCCTTGCAAAAGTATTCACCCCCTTGGTGTTTTTCCTATTTTGTTGCATTACAACCTGTAATTTAAATGGATTTTCATTGGGATTTCATGTAATGAACATACACAAAATAGTCCAAATTGGCGAAGTGAAACTGAAAATAACTGAAAAGTGGTGCGTGCATATGTATTCACCTTTGCTATGAAGCCCCTAAATAAGATCTGGTGAAACCAATTACCTTCAGAAGTTACATAATTAGTTAAATAAACTCCACCTGTGTGCAATCTAAGTGCAATCTCAGCATATATATGGGTTATAAAAAAAATCAGATACTTTGAACATCCCACGGAGCACCATTAAATCCATTATAAAAAATGGAAAGAATATCGCACCCCAACAAACCTGCCAAGAGAGGGCCGCCCACCAAAACTCACAGACCAGGCAAGGAGTGCATAAATCAGAGAGGCAACAAAGAGACCAAAGATAACCCTGAAGGAGCTGCAAAGCTCCACAGCAGAGATTGGAGAATCTGTCCATAGGACCACACACTCTACAGAGCTGGGCTTTACAGAAGAGTGGACAGAATAAAATAAGCAAACATGTTTGGTGTTAGCCAAAAGGCATGTGGGAGACTCCCCAAACATATGGAAGAAGGTACTCTGGTCAGATGAGTCTAAAAGTTATATTTTTGGCCATCAAGGAAAACACTATGTCTGGCGCAAACCCAACACCTAAACATCACCCCGAGAACACCATCCCTGCAGTGAAGCATGGTGGTGTCAGCATCATGCTGTGGGGATGTTTTTTATCGGCAGGGACTGGGAAACTGGTCAGAATTGAAGGAATGGTGGATGGCAGGAAATTCTTGTGGGAAACCAGTTTCAGTCTTCCAGAGAATTGAGACTGGGACGGAGGTTCACCTTCCAGCAGGACAATGACCCTAAGTATACTGCTAAAGCCACACTTGAGTGGTTTTAAGGGGAAACATTTAAATGTTTTGGAATGGCCTAGTCAAAGCCCAGACATCAATCCAATTGAGAATCTGTGGTATGACTAAAAGATTGCTGTACACAAGCGGAACACATTTAATTTGAAGGAGCCGGAGCAGTTTTTCCTTGAAGAATGGCCAAAAATCCCAGTGGCTAGATGTGCCAAGCTTATACCCCAAGAGACTGCAGGGGGGGGGGGGGTGAATAGTTATGCACGCTCACGTTTTCTGTTTTTTTTTGTCATATTTCTTGTTTGTTTCACAAAAAATATTTTGCATCTACAAAGTGGTAGGCATGTAAATCACATGATACAAACCCCACCACAACGCCATTATTTATTCCAAGTTGTAAGGCAAAAAAATTGGAAAAATGCCAAGGGGGATGAATACTTCGATAAATATCAAAATATATGTTATTTTTGAGATTCCTCAGAGTAGCCACCCTTTGCCTTGATGACAGCTTTGCACAATTGGCATTCTCTCAACCAGCTTCATGAGGTAGTCACCTGGAATGCATTTCAATTAACAGGTGTGCCTTTTTAAAAGTTAATTTAGAAAAAAAATTCTGGATTAGCTTTTAATGTTTTTTTAAAAAGAAGCTCATGAAACATTGAGGACCTTCAGCTTGTCATGCTTGACAAGGAACCATAGGCATCATGAATAATGTAGGTGTTCTTCAGTAATTCATCTTTTCCTTCTTCATAATGTTCCCTTACACCCAGCACCTGAGAATAACTTTTTTGATGTGCAATCTTTAGCTAACAGAATACCGTGACTTACTGAAGCCTTAAAAGGTTTCTAACCTTTGTTGGTTAACCTCTCATTTGTGACCCACCACCTGGATTCGGTCCTATGTAACAAAAATGTTTAAATGGTATTTTTTACATTTGATAAAAGTAGAGACTAAGAGCTACAAAATTGTATATCATACACTGCAGTTGAGGAACAATGGGAAAGTAATTCTGCTTTGGAAGTTGATAAACTTGTAACCCCACTTTTGAGAAAATTACCCTTGAATGTCTTGGTACACCTTCTGGAGAGCTGTTATTTTATCTACACATATTCAGCATCGTTCACACCCTCTTAACCAACGTTTAGTTGGCTGGAAAGCTCTTTTAAGAATCATCGAACAATGGTTGAGAGATGAGCGATATTGTCGCACCAAATCAATTAGCGCATGACAAGTTAAGCAGTCCTCCAGGACTGTTTGCAGGTATGGGCGTTTAGATTTGTGTTTAGTGGACATATTCCCCACAAAGTGGAGTGGTCATTCGCAATGACATGATGTGAAATTTCTGTTCAAGGTGGAAGCAGATCGACTTCAGATTTTGAGTGGGCTTGGTTTTAACGAAGTGTTTGACCTTTTTCTTCGCAACCTTTTTATCAGAGTCAATAGACAAAGCCCGTGGGCTTGTTTCTTGATCAAGCGAGCCCTGGATAGGGTCTCAAATGAGAGCGGGAGAAATTTGAACTTTAACTTCTTAGGGAGCGGCAGCAGAGGTGACGGTTTTGGAGAGTCTGGTGTGCCCAAAGTAAAATGCCTGCCACTCAGGCCCAGAAAATAGGATATGCATGCAATTAGTACTATTGGATAGGAAACACTCTGAAGTTTCTAAAAGTGTTAACATAATGTCTGTGAGTATAACATAACTCAGGTCACCTCACCTGCCGCTCCCTAAGAAGTTAACGTCCTTGCTATGGGTGTTAATTCCTGCGGACCTGGTGTCCGGTAATTCCCCGTCTAGTCCTTGTGACTTATCTTTTACCCTTTTCTTAAATCTCGCTTAAGTTCTTCACGTAGTGGAACTTCTGGAGAACATTGGTCTACGTTTTGATCGTCCTTCAACCCTTTGTTACCCTTGTGCTCTGACACTTTGTGTGGGTTGGGTGCAGGAACGTAGCGAACAGGTCGATTGTAGCTGTAGTCGTTTTGATGGCGACATACTTTACGGTTATTTCGATCGCGGTGGTTATTGGAATCGTGGTTTAGTGGTAGAAACCGTTGTTGTGCGTCATCTCTCAACGCTCCAATACCTGATAATGCACCCTCTAACTGGAGTGAGTGATCCTGGTCAAACTTCAAAACCGAGTGGTCAGAGCTCTTAGCTTTGCGAGCTTTTGATGCCTCAAAAGGTGTGCCTGCAAACTCTCTGAGTTGTAAGATAGGCAAGCCAACGTGGGCTGCAGGGCCCAAGTAGGTAATGAAGGTGGGATACATGTTCGACAGAATCATTTGTTTGAATGGTAACAGCTCCTCCATTCCTGTTTCAGTGAGAAGGACAAAGTAAGCTGAACGAAGCCTATGATAGTAAGCTTGTGGGTGTTCGTTCCGAGCTTGTTTGACAGTGGTAGCCAGTGAGCTATCATGTTTGTGAGTCGCAGAACCACTGAATTCCAATTTAAAAGCGGTGGCAAGTTTAGCATAGTCATTTAGCACGTGTTGTTGTTGTAGACAAATGAACTTCGTCATGTGTCTATTTGACGTTCGCTTCAACAGGTAAACCCTGTCAGAACCCGTAGCGTTCGGGTAGCTATCCAATGTGTCCTCTATGTCAGCTAGGAACATCTCGGTATCGTTTGGCTGACCTGGAACGGGGTCAAAGGTGGGGAAATTCTTGACGAGTTTGTCAAGGTATTCCGCGCCAAGCGGGCGGAGAGGGTTGGCTTCATCCTGTGGGGAAATTGGGGCCGAAAGGCCAAGAGGAGAAGCTTTGGCTTTGTTGGCCAAGAGGCGCCATATTACTCAGTGCCGAATGACCAAGAGGAGAAGACTGAGGGACACTTGAGGGAGGCAATGTCTGAAACCTATTGTCTTCACTCCTTTGAGTACCGGGCTCTGGTTGCTTGGATGGATAGTCAAGCTGTAGAGCGTGACCATTCTGGACTTCCTCCAGACGGTACCTAAGGGTGGTATTCTGCTGCATTGCAGAGTCCACTTGAGTGCTTAGAGTACTGATTTTGGACACGTGAGTGTCGCACTTGCTCCTTTTGATCTCAATCTTATCTGTCATGGTTTGCAGATAGAGGTCCTGAGTACGGAGCGAGAGATTCAGTGATGAGATTTCTTCCGCTTGCTTAGAAAGCAATATTTCCATCTTCATCACTTGAGTTCTCTCATCATTCATTTGGTCAGCGACTTCAATGAGTTCTGCTGATTTGTCATCCAACTTGGTCATTGTGTTCATTAACTGATCGTCTTTGGTCTGAAGAATTTGGAGTAGAACCTTGTTACCTTGAGTAACGTTCAACAAAACTGTTTTCATTTCCTGCTTTTGTCAATAGTTGCTCAGTTCTCTCCACCTGTCCCCTCATGTTAGCACGTGCTTCAACTGTGCACTGTGGTATTGGACCGATGCCAATCTTTGATGGCAATACGTAAGTGCTAAAGTGGAGAGAACCGTCACAAAGCCTGTGTTTGATGGTTGATTTTGGAGAGCGTTGTTCGCAATTTCGGCAGTGTTTTTACTAACGACATAATTAGGGTAGGTATCGCTGCTGAGGTCAGAGATCAATCATTTTATGGGTGGAGGTTCACTAATTAGCAGAGGAGTGGTGACCACTTCCTCTGATAGCTTGCACATTATTCAAACAATTTAGATAAAAAGTTTTCCTATTTTTTCAAATGTTCTGTTTGGAATTCGTTGGAAGCTGCAAAGACAAGTTTAATCTATTTATAGACGTTAACGAACCATCAGTACTGTACCAGTAATGAAGAAGTTGGACGTGAAGGAATTTGCAAAAGCAAATCAAATTAATTAATCAATGATAATGATTGATCATACCTGGATAGGCTATCTGGGAATTAAACTTTAATTAACCTGAGAAGTTCATCCAGGTTAACCAGGGTAAGGCGACCAGAAACATGACTGAATACAAACAGTGAACCTATTCCCTCCGCAAGGCAATCAAACAAGCTAAGCATCAGTGTAAAGATAAAGTAGAGTCACAATTCAACGGCTCAGACATGAGAGGTATGTGGCAGGGTCTACAGTCAATCATGGACTACAAAATGAAAACCAGCCCCGTCGTGGACCAAGATGTCTTGCTCCCAGACAAACTAAATAACTTCTTTGCTCGCTTTGAGGACAATACAGTGCCACCGACACGGCCCTCTACCAAAACCTGCGGCTCTCCTTCACCGCAGCCAACGTGAGTAAAACATTTAAATGTGTTAACCCTCGCAAGGCTGCTGGCCCAGATGGCATCCCTGGCCGCATCCTCAGAGCATCCACAGACCAGCTAGCTCGTGTGTTTACGGACGTATTTAATTAATCCCAGTCTGCTGTTCCCACATGCTTCAAGAGGGCCACCATTGTTCCTGTTCACAAGAAAGGTAGCTGAGCTAAGTGACTATTGCCCCGTAGCACTCACTTCCGTCATTATGAAGTGCTTTGAGAGACTAGTCAAGGATCATATCACTTCCATCCTACCAGACACCCTAGACCCACTCCAATTTGCTTACCGTCCCAATAGGTCCACAGACGACGCAATGGCAATCACACTGCACACTGCCCTACACCATCTGGACAAGAGGAATACCTATGTAAGAATGCTGTTCATCGACTACAGCTCAGCATTTAACACCCTAGTACCGTCCAAACTCGTCATTAAGCTCGAGACCCTAGGTCTCGACCCCGCCCTGTGCAACTGGGTCATGGACTTCCTGATGGGCCGACCCCAGGTGGGGAGGGTAGGAAACCATGCTGATCCTCAACACTGGGGCCCCACAAGGGTGCGTTCTCAGCCCTCTCCTGTACTCCCTGTTCACCCATGTCTGCGTGGCCAAGCACGCCTCCAACTCAATCATCAAGTTTGCAGACGACACAACAGGGGTAGGCTTGATAACCAACAACGACGAGACGGCCTACAGGGAGGAGGTGAGGGCCCTCGGAGAGTGGTGTCAGAAAATGTACCTCTCACTCAACGTCAACAAAACAAAGGAGATGATCGTGGACTTCAGGAAACAGCAGAGGGAGCACCCCCCTATCCACATCGACGGGACAGTAGTGGAGAAGGTGGAGAGTTTTAAGTTCCTCGGCGTAAACATCACAGACAAATTGAAATGGTCCACCCACACAGACAGAGTGGTGAAGAAGGCGCAACAGCGCCTTCCCGCGCTTTCATTCAAGCCCAACCCCCTCTCTTTGTGTAACCTGCCTTCATAACGGTTCTGTCCACCAGGGACGTTTTCTTGTATGACATAATTAGTAATCAACGTATGATCCATTCTGTGTATATGTAATTCTGTGTGATTATTTAGGTATTTAGTAAATAAATAATTGAACCAAATTTTGTATCGCTGATTCAACTTTTTAGCCAGGGTTCGTGAACCAAGAATTCTACGATGATTCAGATGAGACTGAATTAGGTGACAATTAATAATTGGCTGCTGTTGATGTAAAAGATGACCAGGTCTTTAAGAGTTTATTCTGAAGATAACAGCTCGATAAACATTATTTTGTGGTGCCCCGACTTTCTAGTTAATTACATTTACATGATTAGTTTAATCAGGTAATATTAATTACAGAGAAATTATTTTATAGAATAGCATGTCATATCACTTAATCCGACACGACACTGACATTAGACTGTATATTATGTTGTTCCGTCTACACTACAATGACATTAGACTGTATATCCTGTTGTAACGTCTACACTACAATGACATTAGACTGTACATTCTGTTGTAACGTCTAGACTACACTGACATTAGCGAGAGAGGATTTAAGTAGCAGAAGAACAATTATAGCCCAGCAGGCTATTGTTGATGTGACGTCAATACAACAGGTTTTGCCTACTCTGAGGTTATTTGAGGTGCTTCATGGTAGGACATGACAAAAATGAAAGCCTTCAGCTACTTTGATTGCTCCAAAAGGTACATGTAACTTAGGCAGGAAAAAAGGCAGACAAATTCTCAATGTTTGAGGCATTTAGGCCTTCCAACAGGTAAATGCACGCATGTCAAGCGTGAGTGAATTCCTGTTTGTGTCACTGCTACCAAGCTCCTTACAGGTACAGTCAGAAGTTTGGACAAACCTACTCATTCAAGGGTTTTTCTTTATATTTACTATTTTCTACATTGTAGAATAATAGTGAAGACATCAAAACTATGAAATAACACATATGGAATCATGTCGTAACCAAAAAAGTGTTAAACAAATGAAAATATGTTATATTTGAGATTATTCAAAGTAGCCACACTTTGCCTTGATGACAGCTTTACACAATGTGTGTGTTTGTATGTGAGTGTGTGCATGTGTGTACCCCGGTCTGTGTCATTGCCACCAAGCGAGCAGTGATCCGTATAGTTCATGGTATGCGATTTATTAAAAGTGCAATCAAGTGTACAGGGGCTGTTAAGTGTGAAATTAAGCATTATTTTTGTTTTAATTTGTTTTTAGGGGTTAGATCAGCTTTAGCATTGCAGATAGATTGTGGGTTCCATCAATGTAATTTTCTGCATTATTTCCAATCACCCACATATATTTTTGTAAATATATACAATGCCAGTCAAAAGTTTGGACACACCTACACATTCAAGGGTTTTTCTTTATTTACACTATTTCCTACATTGTTGAACAATAGAGAAGACATCAAAACTACGAAATAACACATACGGAATCATGTAGCAACCAAAAACGTGTTAAACTGATCAAAATATATTTAATATTTGAGATTCTTCAAAGTAGCCACCCTTTGCCTTGATGACAGCTTTACACACTCTTCGCATTCTCTCAACCATCTTCACCTGGAATGCTTTTCCAACAGTCTTGAAGGAGTTCCCCCTCATATGCTGAGCCCTTGTTGGCTGCTTTTACTTCACTCTGTGGTGCAACTCATCCCAAAACATCTCAATTGGGTTGAGGTCGGGTGATTGTGGAGGCCAGTTCATCTGATGCAGCACTCCATCACTCGTCTTGGTCGAATAGCCTGGAGGTGTGTTTTGGGTCATTGTCCTGTTGAAAAACAAATGATAGTCCCACTAAGCGCATACCAGATGAGATGGCGTATCCCCTAACCCTATCACCCCACCCCTAATTGGAGTAAACTAATGGACAACAACACTTAGGCTTCTACTTCCCACTTAAACATACATTTTTACAATCTATACGGCACAGCTGTCATTTTTTGGGTCCTTAAGGCAGCCCCCCGCACCTCTCTGATTCAGAGGGGTTGGGTTAAATGCGGAAGACACATTTCAGTTGAAGGCATTCAGTTGTACAACTGACTAGGTACCCCCTTTCCCTTTCCCTAGTGTGTAGTAATGTAATGTCTGTGGTGTGTAGTAATGTATAAGACAACACATGTCTGTAGTGTGTAGTAATGTATAAGACAACACGTCTGTGGTGTGTAGTAATGTATACCGAACAAAAATATAAACACAACCGTTCACATAAGGAAATCAGTCAACTGAAATTAATTAATTAGGCCCTAATCTATAGATTTCACATGACTGGGAATACAGATATGCATCTGTGGGTCACAGACATACACGTTAAATGTAGGGGCGTGGATCCAAAAACCAGTCAGTATCTGGTGTGATCACCATTTGCCTCATGCAGCGCGGCATATCTCCTTCACATAGAGTTGATCAGGCTGTTGATTGTGGCCTGTGGAATGTTGTCCCACTCCTCTTCAATGACTGTGCGAAATTGCTCGATATTGGCGGGAACTGGAACACGCTGTTGTGCATGTCGATCACGAGCATCCGAAACATGCTCAATTGATGACATGTCTGGTGAGAGTGCAGGCCATGGAAGAACTGGGACATTTTCATCTTCCAGGAATTGTGTTGTGCATTATCATGCTGAAACATGAGGTGATGGCGGTGGATGAATGGCACGACAATGGGCCTCAGGATCTGGTCACGGTGTCTCTGTGCATTCAAGTTGCCATCAATAAAATGCAATTGTGTTTGTTGTCTGTAGCGTCTGCCTGCCCATACCATAACCCCACTGCCACCATGGACAACACAATGTTGTTCACAATGTTGACATCAGAAAACAGCTCGCCAACACAATGCCATACATGTGGTCTGCGTTTGTGAGGCCGGTTGGATGTACTGCTAAATTCTATAAAACAACGTTGGAGGCAGCTTATGGTAGAGAAATTAACATTAAATTGTCTGGCAACAGCTCTGGTGGACTTTTCTGTAGCCAGCATGCCAATTACACGCTCCCTCAACACTTGAGACATATGTGGCATTGTGTTGTGTGACAAAACACCTTTTAGTGGCCTTTTATTGTTTCCAGAACAAGGTGCACCTTTGTAATGATCATGCTGTTTAATCAGCTTCTTGATATACCACACTTGTCAGGTGGATGGATTATATTGGCAATGGAGAAATTCTCACTAACAGGGATGTAACAAATGTGTGCACAGCATTTGAGAGAAATAGCTTTTTGTGCATATGGAACTTTTATGGGATCTTTTATTTTAGCTCATGAAACATGGGACCAACACTTTACATGTTGCGTTTATATTTTTGTTCAGTGTATAATAATATTAGCCATAATAATGTTCAATTTCCAGCCGGAGGCTACAGTTACATCCAAGCAGTGCTTCAGTAGTCAAGACATATGGCATCGTAACATCACAAATAGGCTATTATGAATCTGGATCAGACAATACATCTTATCTCGCTCCCTAGTGAGACATAACTCTTTCTCTTTAAGGGGCCAAGAGATGAATAGAAACATATTTTTTTTTGTTAAGCAGACCAGTTCTCACTGTGTTCTAGCTTGACATAAATCTTATCAGTGCTCGTCACATTTCTGCAACCCTTTGTATTGGTTTAGATCGTCATGAATGTCATTTGGGGGTTTAACTTCCACAACAATGCTATAAAGAGCGCCCCTGCTTTGGCTGTGATGTTGTGATATTGTAATCTTGTCAGCCAGTGTACAACAGCACCCTATGGCTACCTGAGACTACAGGCAATTTTTGTTAAAAGGGGCAATCTAGAATTCAAACATCAAAGAAGCGAATCAATGGCTATGTCAACAGATTGACCCAGACGGCCCCTTTAAGCAGTATTGATCACATAATAATTGGTTTATCTTATTGTAAGGCAGTGGGTGCAAGATTCAAGAGAAGGGATGCATCATACTGTTCATAGGCCAGGTACTGTAGCCAGTGCAGCTCAGACAAGACCAAGCCATTTGTCACAGTCTGCTAATGTGTTTACCTAGCAAGACACGACTTCCCCTCTTAGTTTCACTGGGGAGCAGCAGCCTGTCTCTGGGGCAGTAACACCACAGAGAGATCCTGGCCTCCAGGCTCAGTCTTTTATGCCCACTTGGTGTCCAAGCTATCTCTCTTACTCTTACATGCTCCCTCTTCAGGGGCCATGTGTATAAAGCATCTCATGGTCCCTTTTCAGGGGCCGTATGTATAAAGCCTCTCATTTTCCCTCTTCAGGGGCCGTATGTATAAAGCCTCTCATTTTCCCTCTTCAGGGGCCGTATGTATAAAGCATCTAATTTTCCCTCTTCAGGGGCCGTGTGTATAAAGCCTCAGAGTAGGATTGCTGATAATATACTGCCAACAGCACGAAACAAATAAAATAAATAGGAATGCAAGGCTTTATCGTAGTTTTTTTTACAGAAATGTTTGGTGATTGACAAGGAATGCCTTGGAGATGGACCAGTTGGTGACCACTGGTCTAAAGCGTCACCATAAAGGGCTCTCTACCACTGTGATGCCAGATAAATGGACACAGTGGCCATCAGAGTGGTTCCTCAAACTCAAAAACAGACCAGACCGGACCAGACACCTCCAGACCTTCCCTCAGACACCCACAGACACCCCCAGACACCCCTCAGATACCCCTCAGACACCCCTCAGACAGTCCCAGACAGCCCTCAGACACTCCCCGGACCACCCCTCAGACATCACCAGTCCACCCTCAGACACCCCTTCAGACACCTCCAAACCACCCCTCAGACACCCCCAGACACCCTCAGACACCCCCAGTCCACTTCCAGACCACCCCCAGACACCCCTCAGACCTCCTTAGACANCAGACACACCCCAGACACCCCTCAGACACCCCTCAGTCACCCCAGACCACCACTCAGACACCCGTCAGACACACCCAGACACCCTTAAGACACCCCTCCGACACCCCCAGACACCCTCACACCCCCCTCAGACACTCCAAGACACCCCTCAGAAACCCCCAGGCCACCACAGGACCACCCATCAGACACCCATCAGACACCCCTCAGACCCCCCTCAGACAACCCCAGACACCCCTCAGGCACCCCAGACCACAACTCAGACACCCCTCAGCCAGCCATATCTATTAAGCAACATCCTAGCCTTCAATACTCTTCCACCTCTATTTTTAAAGTCAGGGCGTTTCCATGGCAACTCAGAGATGAGTTGCAGGAATCACTGATTGGTTGCTGGTGTTTTTTGAGGGGGGGTCTGGCCGCAAAGTCTGGATTTAGAAAAAATGTAATAGGAAGAAAAATAAATCATCCCTGCCAAACTGAAACACACTCTCTGAAAACATCAAACCGGCAATTGAAATAACGATGGATAAATGACAGTTGTGGAGTAGGTGTGTTCTCCTTTAGGCTACTCTCACTAATCATTCCACAGTTCACAGGATCAGCTTGAGCTGCCTCAATGTAAATAGTGATTAACCCGTCAATCACTGATTATCAGCATACCTACATGCTGATGGTATGTGTTCTCCTGTGTGTCAACCATAGACATGCTAATTCAAAAGTTTATATTTACATAATTATTTACGTACATCACCACATGTTTATACACATCACTGGTCTCAAATGGCATTATTCATTAAAATCCTCTAAATAATGTATGATGAGTCTCTTTGGGCCTAAATTGTTGTTTACGTATATGAGACATATGTGACTGAGAACACACAGAGGGAGACACACACACACCAATACACACATACACACAGGCACACATACAGATGTAGGATCATAATTTGATCACCCCTGTTGCACGATAATATGCCTGAAAAGTAAAAAAGTAAAACTTTTTTAAAAACGTTTTCTGAAGTTTGTTATTTTCACTTTAAAATGTCACACTTGATTTTCCCTTGTGAAAAATGTATCAATCCCTACAATCATGTCCATTAATTATAATCTACATGATAATTCACATTTCCTGTTGTTGGAGGATTATTTTTCTGTTTTAGCAAACCCGACTCAAATTAAGGTTCTTCATCTGTACACACACACATACAGAGGGAGAAGACGGAGAGAAGCAACCTCTGCCAGAGTGTGTGGGATTTCTGTGTGTGTATGTGTGCGTGTGTGTACATTCGTGTGTGGAATGTAGGTAGGTGATGATTTTGTAGAGTTGTGACATATTCTGTAATCTCTGTTTGTCATCCGAGCAAGAATGTCAGTCATTTTTAAATCTCTTGTAAACAGACACATGTAACATAACTGGTATCATAGCACGTCAACAGAATGTGGGATGCCACAACTAACAAGGAACTTTGTTCTGGTGTGTGGATTTTTCCGTCACTGATCATTTGGACATCACTAATTCACAGGTGTTTGTATCTTTCTCATTCGGAAGGGGAGAGGACATTTGGCCCATAGAATTGCCAGCAACTTGCAGCAAAAGGGGGGTGGAGCTACCGCCCTGCTTCATCAGTCGTTCTAGTATATTTTCTAACACGTCTCCCCCCAGAACTCAATCGAGCATCTGACCCAACTAGATTTTAGTTCTGGGTTTCCAGATTATACTTTTTTTAATAACACCTCCAAACTTTTCATGAGGATGTTTAAAGTCACTTTCACCCACTACAGCTCTTAAATGGCACTAGATGTGTAAATTGTATATAACTGCCTTAATGCTGCTAGACCCCAGGAAGAGTAGCTGCTGCCTTGGCTGGAACTAATGGGGATCCATAATGAACCCCAGGAAGAGTAGCTGCTGCCTTGGCTGGAACTAATGGGGATCCATACTGAACCCCAGGAAGAGAAGCTGCTGCCTTGGCAGGAACTAATGGGGATCCATAATAAACCCCAGGAAGCATAGCTGCTGCCTTGGCAGGAACTAATGGGGATCTATAATGAACCCCAGGAAGAGTAGCTGCTGCCTTGGCTGGAACTAATGGGGATACTTAATAAACCCCAGGAAGCGTAGCTGCTGCCTTGGCCGGAACTAATGGGGATACTTAACAAATACACATAGAAATAACTCCCTTTACTAAGGAACCACATAGAGGTTTCGCCTAAAATGACATACCCAAATCTAAATCTAACTGCCTGTAGCTCAGGACCTGAAGCAAGGATATGCATATTCTTGATATCATTTGAAAGGAAATACTTTGAAGTTTGTGGAAATGTGAAATGATTGCAGGAGAACATAACACATTAGATCTGGTAAAAGCGAATACAAACAAAAAAAACGTGCGTTTTTGGCCACTAGATGGTTTCTTAATGTTGTGGTTTATTTAACATTGAGGTCCATATGAATCTAAAAAGGAAAAATAATAACTCGTAATCCTTCTTGTCACATCTCTCACGCCCTGATGTTTCCTGTTGGGTTGGTGTGAATGTGATGTTAGGCTGTGTATCTGTTGTGTTGGTGTGTATGTGATGTTAGGCTGTGTATCTGTTGTGTTGATGTGTATGTGATGTTAGGCTGTGTATCTGTTGGGTTGGTGTGAATGTGATGTTAGGATGTGTATCTGTTGTGTTGCTGTGTATGTGATGTTAGGATGTGTATCTGTTGTGTTGCTGTGACTGTGACTGTTCCTACAACTTATGTTAATTAATGAATTCATTCAGTGTAATATGAAGTGCAACCCACTTTTGTTTTATGGGACATACAGTATGTCTCCAGTTTTAAACATAATTTCTCTATATGGAAACATTCCATGTTCTTTTTATTTGCTTTGCTAGATATCTGTGTGTCTTCACTGCTCGAAAAAGCATAAATTTATAGAGAGAGATTTATTTTTACAAAATAAGTGAACAGAACACACATACACACACACATTAATTCACTTCTTCAGGCTGTGCTCTCTTGTTCATCCAATCCAGATGAGTAATGACTATACCAACTGAAGAATCTCCCATGCTAATTTCTTCATTTAAAATTGATGGCAATATACACCAACATATTCACCTGACCAAGACCCACGTGTCTGATTAAACTCTACTCTGGGAGCATAAAATACCAGAGGGCAGATGCCTAATGTGAACCATACTGTATACCATACCTCCTCACTGAGTATTCAGTGAGGAGAGTATACAGTAGGCATCCTGTTTCAGAGGAGGATTCAGTGAGGACAGTAAACAGTAGGAGTCCTGTTTCACGGGGGGATTCAGTGAGGACAGTACACATTAGACACCCTGTTTCAGAGGAGGATTAAGTGATGACAGTAAACAGTAGGCACCCTGTTTCAGAAGAGGATTCAACTAGGACAGTAAACAATAGACATGCTGTTTCAGAGGAGGATTCAGTGAGGACAGTAAACAGAAGGCACCCTGTTTCAGAGTAGGATTCAGTAAGGACAGTACACATTAGGCACCCTGTTTCAGAGGAGGATTCAGTGAGGACAGAAAAAGTTGGCACCCTGTTTCAGAAGAGGATTCAATTAGGAGAGTAAACAGTATACATCCTGTTTCGGAGGAGGATTCAGTGAGGACAGTAAACAGTAGACATCCTGTTTCGGAGGAGGACTCAGTGAGGACAGGAAACAGTAGACATCCCGTTTCGGAAGAGGATTCAGTGAGGACAGTGAACAGTTGAAACCCTGTTTCAGAGGAGGAATCAGTAAGGACATTACACATTAGGCACATTGTTTCAGAAGAAGATTCCATTAGGGCAGTAAACAGAATACATCCTTTTTCTGAGGAGGATTCAGTGAGGACAGTAAACAGTAGACATCCTGTTTTGGAGGAGGATTCAGTGAGGGCAGTAAACAGTAGCCACCCTGTTTCAGAGGAGGAATAAGTAAGGACAGTCAACAGTAAGCATCCTGTTTCAGAGGAGGATTCAATGCGGACAGTGTACAGTAGGCATCCTGTTTCAGAGGATAATTCAATTAGGACAGTAAACAGTAGACATCCTGTTTCAGATGAGGATTCAGTGAGGACAGTAAACAGTAGACATCCTGTTTCGGAGGATGATTCAGTTAGGACAGTAAACAGTAGGCACCCTTTTCCAGAGGAGGATTCAGTGAGGACAGTAGACATCCTGTTTCGGAGGATGATTCAGTGAGTGCAGTAAACAGTAGCGGGCAGTAAACAGTAGCCACCTTGTTTCAGAAGATAATTCAGTTAGGACAGTAAACAGTAGACATCCTGTTTCAGAGGAGGATTCAGTGAGGACAGTGTACATTCAACATCCTGTTTCAGAGTAGAATTCAGTGAGGACAGTAAAAAGTAGGCACCATGTTTCAGATGAGGATTCAGTTAGGAGAGTGTACAGTATGCATCTTGTTTCAGAGGAGGATTCAATGTGGACAATGTACAGTAGGCATCCTGTTTCAGAGGAGGATTCAGTGAGGACAGTGTACAGTAGGCACCCTGTTTCAGATTAGGATTCTGTGAGGAGAGTGTACAGTGGGCACCCTGTTTCACAAGAGGATTCAATTAGGACAGTACACAGTAGACATCCTGTTTCAGAGGAGGATTCAGTGAGGGCAGTAAACAGTAGACATCCTGTTTCAGAGGAGGATTCAGTGAGGACAGTGTAAAGTAGGCATCCTGTTTCAGAGGAGGACCCAGTGAGGACCATGTACAGTAGTCATCCTGTTTCAGAGGAGGACTCAGTGAGGATACTAAACAGTAGTTGGAGGGAGGATATTGTTGGATTCGGGATAAACTTTGAACATTGAGATATTAAATAAATGATAGATAAGAAGCATAGAATATAAGGAGTGAAAGAGACTAGGTTTTATGTCAGAAGTGAATGGTTTTCTGTAGAAAGACAGATGGCTTTGGAATGTGTTGGGTGTACCGGAGGAGATCATAGGATTGCTATAGGGGAAGCGGATAGACATCAGTGGATTAGGCGAAGGAGGGGTTGAGGTCAGGAGGTCAGGTCAGATCCCCTGAAGGGAGTAATAAGGGTTTAGTATCCTGTTACCCTCTTCCTGTGAAACCATAAGATGTAAGGATTGGAGAGAAGGTGGAGTATCCAAATTGGGGATATATACAGTTGAAGTCGGAAGTTTACATACAATTAGGTTGGAGTCATTAAAACTCATTATTCCAACCACTCCACAAATTTCTTGTTAACAAACTATAGTTTTGCCAAGTCAGTTAGGACATCTACTTTGTGCATGACACAAGTAATTTTTCCAACAATTGTTTACAGACAGATTATTTCACTTATAATTCACTGCATCACAACTCCAGTGGGTCAGAAGTTTACATACATACACTAAGTTGACTGTGCTTTAAAAAGCTTTGATAATTCCAGAAAATGATGTCATGGCTTTAGAAGCTTCTGATAGGCTAATTGACATCATTTGAGTCAATTGGAGGTGTACCTGTGGATGTATTTCAAGGCCTACCTTCAAACTCAGTACCTCTTTGCTTGACATCATGGGGAAATCAAAAGAAATCAGCCAAGACCTCAGAAAACAAATTGTAGAACTCCAAGTCTGGTTCGTCCTTGGGAGCAATTTCCAAACGCCTGAAGGTATCACGTTCATCTGTACAAACACTAGTACGCAAGTATAAACACCATGGGACCACACAGCCATCATACCGCTCAGGATGGAGAAGCGTTCTGTCTCCTAGAGATGAACATACTTTGGTGCGAAAAGTGCAAATCAATCCCAGAACAACAGCAAAGGACCTTGTGAAGATGCTGAGGGAAACAGGCGCAAACCTATCTATATCCACAGTAAAACAAGTCCTATATCGACATAACCTGAAAGGAAGAAAGGAAGAAGCCACTGCTCCAAAACCGCCATAAAAAAGCCAGACTACGGTTTGCAACTGCACATGAGGACAAAGATCATACTTTTTGGAGAAATGTCCTCTGGTCTGATGAAACAGAAATAGAACTGTTTGGCCATGATTACCATGGTTATGTTTGGAGGAAAAAGAGGGAGGCTTGCAAGCCGAAGAACACCATCCCAACCGTGAAGCATGGGGGTGGCAGCATCATGTTGTGGGAGTGCTCTGCTGCAGGAGGGACTGGTGTACTTCACAAAATGATGGCATCATGAGGATGGAAAATTATGTGGATATATTGAAGCAACATCTTAAGACATCAGTCAGGAAGTTAAAGCTTGGTGGCAAATGGGTCTTCCAAATGGACAATGACCCCAAGCATACTTCCAAAGTTGTGGCAAAATGGCTTACGGACAACAAAGTCAAGGTATTGGAGTGGCCATCACAAAGCCCTGACCTCAAACCTATAGAAAGTTTGTGGGCAAAACTGAAAAAGTGTGTGCGAGCAAGGAGGCCTACAGACCTGACTCAGTTACATCAACTCTGTCAGGAGAAATAGGCCAATATTCACCCAACCTATTGTTTGAAGCTTGTGGAAGGCTACCTGAAACGTTTGACCCAAGTTAAACAATTTAAAGGCAATGCTACCAAATACTAATTGAGTGTATGTAAACTTCTGACCCTCTGGGAATGTGATGAAAAAAAATAAACCTGAAATAAATCCTTCTCTCTGTGATTTATTTGTGGCCTGATATCTTTGGTTAATTCTCATATATTAAAATAGCATACAAAAAACATAAATGGATAGCGTACGATCATAGATACAATTTGGCTAAATAAGCCTACAAACATTTACAAAAGCAAAATCTGGTCTAATAAAAAAGTCAACAAAAGTCGATAGAGGGGCCGTTACTGCTTCAATGCCCGCTACAATAGAGAGCCCTGGAAGTTTTGTAACATTATTGTGTAATTTCAGCAATGTATAAAAAGTGGCAATTTTAGGTTGTTGAATAGCCAATAAGCCGTGTTCTTTTGGGTTGTCTGACCAGAACATAAAAACCCATCTAGGACAGGAAAGATCGTGTTCTGAAATTGAGCAGCGGGGTCACTTCTGAGTTTCTTGTAAAAGGTGTTGTCAAACAATTGTCTATGACACTCATTTACATAAACTGTCCTATCCATGAGTACAAGCGACCCACCCTTTTCAGCATGGCGGGTAAGGACTGACTTATCGGATTGTAAATCAAGCAAAGCTTGTTTTTCATCCTTAGGTAAGATTGGGAAAGATATGTACTCTTGTTTGTTCTTAAGGAGATGAACAACATATTTTTCAACAAGTCTGCAATATGTCTCAATAGAATGATTGCGATTGGCTGGAGGTACAAAATAACTCTTACTTCTAAAAGGAGTCGGAGTATGTGCAGGTGAGCAACCTACATGTTCAGTAGAAATATCACGATTAGGGGAGCTAAAGTATTCCCTTAAATGGATGTTTCTAAAAAACTAAAACATGTCTACCTTAACATCAAAATCGTTGCACTGAGTTGTAGGCACAAAAGATAACCCTGTATTAAGCAAGGAGATATGGGCAAGGCTCAATATCTTGCTTGATAAATTAAAAACAGTCAGTCCCGTGGGTTCTGGGACCGTGTGAACGGTCCCCTCTGCCTCTGGTAGTCGTTTCTTCTTACCCCGTCGGGTGCGGCATCTCACCGGTGCGCGTGCCCGTGGCCACCCTCGCCCTTCTGTCGGCCCAGTCTCTCGTTGGATAAAAAACTGGCACTGGCAGCAGATGAGGCACTGGTTGTAGAGCGTTGGTCAGACGGGGGTGGATAGACACACTTACCCCACCAGAAATGCCCCCCAGGGGTCTTTCCACAGTCCCCAAATCCAGAAGAAATTCAAGAAAGTGTACAGTATTATATACAGTGAGGGAAAAAAGTATTTGATCCCCTGCTGATTTTGTATGTTTGCCCACTGACAAAGAAATGATCAGTCTATAATTTTAATGGTAGGTTTATTTGAACAGTGAGAGACAGAATAACAACAAAAAAATCCTGAAAGACGCATGTGAAAAATGTTATAAATTGATTTGCATTTTATAGAGGGAAATAAGTATTTGACCCGCTCTCAATCAGAAAGATTTCTGGCTCCCAGGTGTCTTTTATACAGGTAACGAGCTGAGATTAGGAGCACACTCTTAAAGGGAGTGCTCCTAATCTCAGTTTGTTACCTGTATAAAAGACACCTGTCCACAGAAGCAATCAATCAATCAGATTCCAAACTCTCCACCATGGCCAAGACCAAAGAGCTCTCCAAGGATGTCAGGGACAAGATTGTAGACCTACACAAGGCTGGAATGGGCTACAAGACCATCGCCAAGCAGCTTGGTGAGAAGGTGACAACAGTTGGTTCGATTATTCGCAAATGGAAGAAACACAAAAGAACTGTCAATCTCCCTCGGCCTGGGGCTCCATGCAAGATCTCACCTCGTGGAGTTGCAATGATCATGAGAACGGTGAGGAATCAGCCCAGAACTACACGGGAGGATCTTGTCAATGATCTCAAGGCAGCTGGGACCATAGTCACCAAGAAAACAATTGGTAACACTCTACGCCATGAAGGACTGAAATCCTGCAGTGCCCGCAAGGTCCCCCTGCTCAAGAAAGCACATATACATGCTAATGAACATCTGAATGATTCAGAGGACAACTGGGTGAAAGTGTTGTGGTCAGATGAGACCAAAATGGAGCTCTTTAGCATCAACTCAACTCGCCATGTTTGGAGGAGGAGGAATGCTGCCTATAACCCCAAGAACACCATCCTCACCGTCAAACATGGAGGTGGAAACATTATGCTTTGGGGGTGTTTTTCTGCTAAGGGGACAGGACAACTTCACCGCATTAAAGGGACGATGGACGGGGCCATGTACCGTCATATCTTGGGTGAGAACCTCCTTCCCTCAGCCAGGGCATTGAAAATGGGTCATGAATGGGCATTCCAGCATGACAATGACCCAAAACATAAGGTCAAGGCTACAATGGAGTGGCTCAAGAAGAAGCACATTAAGGTGCTGGAGTGGCCTAGCCAGTCTCCAGACCTTAATCCCATAGAAAATCTGTAGAGGGAGCTGAAGGTTCGAGTTGCCAAACGTCAGCCTCGAAACCTTAATGACTTGGAGAAGATCTGCAAAGAGGAGTGGGACAAAATCCCTCCTGAGATGTGTGCAAACCTGCTGGCCAACTACAAGAAACGTCTGACCTCTGTGATTGCCACCAAGTACTAAGTAATGTTTTGTAGAGGGGTCAAATACTTATTTCCCTCATTAAAATGCAAATCAATTTATAACATTTTTCACATGCGTTTTTTCTGGATTTATTTGTTGTTATTCTGTCTCTCGCTGTTTAAATAAACCTACCATTAAAATTATAGACTGATCATTTCTTTGTCAGTGGGCAAACGTACAAAATCAGCAGGGGATCAAATACTTTTTTCCCTCACTGTAGAGCCATTATTGCATGGAACTCCGTTCCATCTCATATTGTTCAAATGAACAGCAAACCTGGTTTAAAAAAACAGATAAAGCAACAAATAACGTCACAACACCTCTCCCCTATTTGACCTAGATAGTTTGCGTGTATTAATTGATATGTAGGCTACATGTGCCTTTAAAAAATAAATAAATAACGTTTTGATGTAGTTTTGTCCTTGAGCTGTTCTTGTCTATTAGTGTTCTGTATTATGACAGGTTATGTCATGCTTCATGTTTTGTGTGGACACCAGGAAGAGTACCTGATACTTTGGCAACAGCTAATGGGGATCCTAATAAAAATACTAAAAATACCAAAAGTAGTCAGTTGTCACTAGTCAGTATTCAGTAGTCACTAGTTAGTAGTAACTAGTCATTAGTCAGTAGCCACTAGTCAGTAGTCAGTGGTCACTAGTCAGTAATCAGTAGTCAGTAGTCCGTTTTCACTAGTCAGTTGTCATTAGTCACTAGTCACTAGCACTAGTCAGTATTCAATATTCACTAGTCAACATTCACTGGTCACTAGTCAGTAGTTAATAGCCATTATTCAGCAGTAACTAGTCACTAGTCACCAGCACTAGTCAGTATTCACTAGTCACTAGCACTAGTCAGTATTCACTAGTCAGTATTCACTGGTCAATAGTCACTAGTCACTAGCAATAGTCAGTATTCAGTAGTCACAGGTTAGTAGTCAGTATTCAGTAGGCACTAGTCAGTATTCAGTAGGCACTATTCAGTAGTCACCAGTCGCTAGTTAATGGTCAGTAGTCACTATTCACTAGTCAGTAGTCACTAGTCATTAATTACTAGTCTTTTTTGGCAGATAGATGAGATATTTAATTGACATGAATAGATCTCCAACTATTAGATTCAGATTATTTCTCAGTCTGACTCATCATTATGTGTATGCGTCCCAAATGGCACCCCTATTCCCATAAGGTCCACTACTTTTGACCAGATTCTTAAGCTCCCAAATCAAATCAAATCAAATTGTATTTGTCACATACACATGGTTAGCAGATGTTATTGCGAGTGTAGCGAAATGCTTGTGCTTCTAGTTCCGACCATGCAGTAGTATCTAACAAGTAATCTAACAATTTCACAACAACTACCTTACACACACAAGTGTAAAGGATTGAATAAGAGTATGTATATATAAATATATAGATGAGCGATGGCTGACCGGCATAGGCAAGATAGATGGTATATAGTACAGCAGATGGTATATAGTACAGTATATACATGTGAGATGAGTAGTGTAGGATATGTAAACATTATATGAATTGCATCGTTTAAAGTGGCTAGTGATACATTTATTACATCCACTTTTTAATTATTAAAGTGGCTAGAGATTTGAATCGATGGCCGAACGGCATAGGCAAGATTCCGTAGATGGTTTAGAGTACAGTGTATACATTTGATATGAGTAATGTCGGATAAGTAAACATTATATACAAAATAGTTTAAAGTGGGTAGTGATACATTTGTTACATCCAATTTTCTATTATTTAAAGTGGCTAGAGATTTAAGCCAGTATGTTGGCAGCAGCCACTCAATGTTAGTGGTGGCTGTTTAAAAGTCTGGTGGCTTTGAGATAGAAGCTGTTTTTCAGTCTCTCGGTCCCAGCTTTGATGCACCTGTACTGACCTCGCCTTCTGGATGATAGCGGGGTGAACAGGCAGTGGCTTGGGTGATTGTTGTCCTTGATGATCTTATTGGCCTTCCTGTGACATCGGGTGGTGTAGGTGTCCTGGAGGGCAGGTAGTTTACCCCCAGTCCTCACTACCCTCTGGAGAGCCTTACGGTTGTGGGCGGAGCTGTTGCCGTACCAGGCGGTGATACAGCCCGACAGGATGCTCTCGATTGTGCATCTGTAGAAGTTTGTGAGTGTTTTTGGTGACAAGCCAAATTTCTTCAGCCTCCTGAGGTTGAAGAGGCACCGTTGCGCCTTCTTCACCACGCTGTCTGTGTGGGTGGACCATTTCAGTTTTTCCAACTTCTCCACTACTGTCCCGTTGATGTGGATAGGGGGGTGCTCCCTCTGCTGTTTCCCGAAGTCCACGATCATCTCCTTAGTTTTGTTGATGTTGAGTGAGAGGTTATTTTCCTGACACCACACTCCGAGGGCCCTCACCTCCTCCCTGTAGGCCGTCTCGTCGTTGTTGGTAATCAAGCCTACCACTGCATTCTTACAACAGCATTCTTACATAGGTATTCCTCTTGTCCAGATGGGTTAGGGCAGTGTGCAGTGTGATTGCCATTGCGTCGTCTGTGGACCTATTGGGACGGTAAGCAAATTGGTGTGGGTCTAGGGTGTCAGGTAGGATGGCGGTGATATGATCCTTGACTAGTCTCTCAAAGCACTTCATGATGACGGACGTGAGCGCTATGGGGTGATAGTCATTTAGCTCAGTTACCTTAGCTTTCTTGTGAACTGGAACAATGGTGGCCTCTTGAAGCATGTGGGAACAGCAGACTGGGATAAGAATTGATTAAATATGTCCGTAAACACACCAGCCAGCTGGTCTGCGCATGCTCTGAGGACACGGCCAGGGATGCCATCTTGGCCGGCAGCCTTGCGAGGGTTAACACACTTAAATGTTTTACTCACGTTGGCTGCAGTGAAGTTGAGCCCGCAGGTTTTGGTAGCGGGCCGTGTCGGTGGCACTGTATTGTCCTCAAAGTGAGCAAAGAAGTGGTTTAGTTTGTCTGGGAGCAGGACATCGTGGTCCGCGACGGGGCTGGTTTTCTTTTTGTAGTCCGTGATTGACTGTAGACCCTGCCACATTCCTCTCATGTCTGAGCCATTGAATTGTGACTCCACTTTGTCTCTATACTGACGCTTAGCTTGTTTGATTGCCTTGCAGAGGGAATAGCTACACTGTTTGTATTCAGTCATGTTTCCGGTCGCCTTGCCCTGATTAAAAGAAGTGATTTGAGCTTTCAGTTTTGTGCGAATGCTGCCATCAATCCACGGTTTCTGGTTGGGGAAGGTTTTAATAGTTGCTATGGGTACAACATCAACAATGCACTTGCTAATAAACTCGCTCACCGAATCAGCGTATACAGTGGGGAAAAAAAGTATTTAGTCAGCCACCAATTGTGCAAGTTCTCTCACTTAAAAAGATGAGAGAGGCCTGTAATTTTCATCATAGGTACACTTCAACTATGACAGACAAAATGAGGAACAAAAATCCAGAAAATCACATTGTAGGATTTTTAATGAATTTATTTGCAAATTATGGTGGAAAATAAGTATTT
>QNTS01002704.1:91235-104746 GCA_003317085.1 Hucho hucho | reverse complement strand
AAATACTTATTTTCCACCATAATTTGCAAATAAATTAATAAAAAATCCTGCAATGTGATTTTCTGGATTTTTTTTCTTCATTTTGTCTGTCATAGTTGAAGTGTACCTATGATGAAAATTACAGGCCTCTCTCATCTTTTTAAGTGAGAGAACTTGCACAATTGGTGGCTGACTAAATACTTTTTTTCCCCACTGTACATCTATGTTGTTGTCTGATGCTATCCGGAACATATGTTTTCTGTTTTAGTTTCTGTCTGCAACAAAATGGAGTCATGGTCAGACTTGCCAAAAGGAGGGTGCAGAATGGCCTTGTATGCATCACGGAAGGTAGAATAACAATCCAGGGTTTTACCAGTCCGGCTCACACATTTGATATGCTGATAAAATTTAGGGAGCCTTGTTTTCAGATTAGCCTTGTTAAAATCCCCAGCCACAATAAATGCAGCTTCAGGATATGTGGTTTCCAGTTTACATAGAGTCCAATGAATTTCTTTCAGTGCCGTCGATGTGTCAACTTGAGGGGGGATATATGCGACTGTGATTATAATCGAGGAGAATTCTTTTGGTAGATAATGCGGTTGGCATTTGATTGTAAGGAATTCTATGTCAGGTGAACAAAAGTACTTGAGTTCCTATATGTTGTTATGATCACACCACGACTCGTTAATCATAAGACACACACCCCCGCCCTTCTTCTTACCAGATAGATGTTTGTTTCTGTCGGCGCGATGCGTGGAGAAACCATGTGGCTGTACCGACTCTGATATAACGTGTCCTGAGTGAGCCATGTTTCCGTGAAGCAAAGACCGTTGCAGTCTCTGATGTCTCTCTGGAAGGCAATCCTTGCTCGGATTTCGTCTACCTTGTTGTCCAGAGACTGGACATTGGCAAGTAGTAAACTCGGGAGCGGTGCACGATGTGCCCGTCTACGGAGCCTGACCAGAACACCGCCCCGTCTACCCTTTCTCCTCCTGGGTCGCCGGCTGGGATCCAGTCTATTGTCCTAGTTGGTGGACCAAACAGAGGATCCGCTTTGGGAAAGTCGTATTCCTGGTCATAATGTTGGTGAGTTGACATTTCTCTTATATCCAATAATTCCTCCCGGCTGTATGTAATAAAACTTAAGATTTCCCGGGGTAACAATGTAATAAGTAATCCATAAAAAAAACAAAATACTGCATAGCTTCCTGACAACATGAAGCGAGGCTGCCATCGCTGTTGGCACCGGAAGTCCTGATCAAAATGTGTGCATTATATAGGGAGGAGGGTGCCATTTGGAACACAACCGTGTTTCCGAGCTCAGTGTATCAATAAACTAATAAGAGAAGCTGTAATCAGTGCCAAGGATTTACACCCTCTCCATTTCAGTCTCTTGATTGCATGCCAACACCTGGAGTATGTTTGTGTGTGTTTGAGTGTGTGCGCGTGTGTGCGTGTCCCTATGTCTGTGCTTGCTTGCATCTGAATGTGTGTGTGTGTGTGTGTGTCCATATGTCTGTGTTAGCTTGCTTGCATCTGTATGTGTGTGTGTGTGTGTGTGTGTGTGTGTGTGTGTGTGTGTGTGTGTGTGTGTGTGTGTGTGTGTGTGTGTGTGGGTGTGGGTGTGGGTGTGTGGGTGTGGGTGTGTGTGTGTCGAAATCAGTGTACCACATACAGCCAAGGATTCCATTTGGATGTAGATATGGTTTTACTCAGGATGCTATTTGGGATGTAGACATGGTTTTACTCAGGATGCTATTTGGGATGTAGATATGGTTCTACTCAGGATGCCATTTGGATGTAGACATGGTTCTACTCAGGATGCCATTTGGGATGTAGACATGGTTTTACTCAGGATGCCATTTGAATGTAGACATGGTTCTACTCAGGATGCCATTTGGATGTAGATATGGTTCTACTCAGGATGCCATTTGGGATGTAGACATGGTTCTACTCAGGATGCCATTTGGATGTAGACATGGTTCTACTCAGGATGCCATTTGGATCCAGATTCCTTTGACCCGTCCCCAACTCCTACAGCACCAGTTAGATGTCGATGTCATCACTCAGCAAAACGCCTGCCACTTAGTCAATCTGCAGCACAGAGGAAGTATGGATATTTGGAACTTCTTCTGAAATAGAGGCAAAAAAAATTTAGCAGGTTGAGGCAGCAGTGAATTAGGAGGAGTGGGCAGAACAGTCAGAAAGACAAAGTGCAGCAGCAGCAGAGTTAGCCACAGGTTTGAGCAGGGTTGGTGGTAGCTAACTAGCTACTCTACCTCAGCATAAGAGATGGCTAATGCTAATAAGCTAGCGTTCGACAGGTAAAAATGCTTGGACCATGACTATGTAACTATGTAACTACTTGTAAAAATAAAATAATCTATCCATTATTAAATCTGCAAAAGTATTTCATTGAGCTTTTATTTGTATTACTATTTTTATTCACTTAGCTACTTAATTGTTCTGTTATTGTTGCATTGTCGAGAGGTTAACCTGCAGGTAAGCATTTCATTGCACTGTGCACTCCATGTATATCATGTGTATATGACAAATAAACCAACTTGAAGTTATAAGGGAAAGGGGAGGGCAGTCAGAATGAGAAGGGGAAAGATGGCCAGCTCTGTCGTTAGATTGTAGGTGAACAAAACATAAAAAATATACTTAACTGTCAAAATAAAGAAAACACCATAATCATGTCTTAATAGGACATTTGGCCACCACGAGCAGCCAGAACAGCTTCATTGTGCCTTGGCATAGATTTTAAAAGCTGCATAAAAGCAATACGTGCATTTTCTCACCAGAAATGTGTTTCCATCAAGTTGACTTATTGCGGATAAAATGCTGTGGGTAATGACTTGGTGAACATAAAAATAACTTGTGTGGTTATATTCCCATGTACAGAGTAAAACATATAAGTTAAATACAATGGAGGTAGGCCACCGAGAGAGCTGTGCAATATTGCAGTCCTAAATGCCACCCTGGGCCCCATGAGCCCTGGTCAAAAGTAGTCCACTATATAGGGAATAGGGTGCCATTTGAGACATATTCTTTATGTGTCACACAAAGTGCAATTGAGGCTCATGCAATTGTAAGGAGCCCCAATCGAAGTGGGTGACAGAGGCTAAGGCACGATGTACCACACTTGTTAAAACAATATACGGTGCATTCGGAAAGTATTCAGACCCATTCCCTTTTTCCACGTACAGAATTATTCTAAAATGGATTAAATAAATAAAAATCCTCACACAATACCCCATAATGACGAACTGAAATCAGATTTTTTAATTTTTTTTGCAAATGTATTAAGAAAAACCCAAGAAATACCATATTTATATAAGTATTCAGACCCTTTGCTATGTGACTCGAAATTGAGCTCAGGTGCATCTTGTTTCCCTTGATCATCCTTGAGATGTTACTACAACTTGATTGGTCCACCTGTGGTAAATTGAATTGACTGGACAGGATTTGTAAAGGCACACATCTGTCTATATAAGGTCCCACTGTTGACAGTGCATGTGAGAGCAAAAACCAAGGCATTAGATCGAAGGAATTGTCCGTAGCGCTCTGAAACAGGATTGTGTCGAGACACAGGTCTGGTGAAGGCTACCAAAAAATGTATGCAGCATTGAAGGTCCCTACGAACACAGTGGCCTCAGGGTAGGTTCCTTGTTCCTTGTCAATCATTGGCTTATTGGTGAATTCAGCAGTCAGACAATATCTTCTTTAAGTAAATCAATCAAACTTTATTAATATAATTGCAGACAGAAATGAACAATGGAAACGCAGCATGTATGTCTCAGAGTAAGTTCTGCAACCAAGCGAAGGTCACAGCTGATTTATATACCTACAGTGAGGGAAAAAAGTATTTGATCCCCTGCTGATTTTGTACGTTTGCCCACTGACAAAGAAATGATCAGTCTATAATTTTGATGGTAGGTTTATTTGAACAGTGAGAGAAAGAATAACAACAAAAAAATCCAGAAAAATGCATGTGAAAAATGTTATAAATTGATTTGATTTTAATGAGGGAAATAAGTATTTGACCCCTCTGCAAAACATGACTTTGTACTTGGTGGCAAAACCTTTGTTGGCAATCACAGAGGTCAGACATTTCTTGTAGTTGGCCACCAGGTTTGCACACATCTCAGGAGGGATTTTGTCCCACTCCTCTTTGCAGATCTTCTCCAAGTCATTAAGGTTTCGAGGCTGACGTTTGGCAACTCGAACCTTCAGCTCCCTCCACAGATTTTCTATGGGATTAAGGTCTGGAGACTGGCTAGGCCACTCCAGCACCTTAATGTGCTTCTTCTTGAGCCACTCCTTTGTTGCCTTGGCCGTGTGTTTTGGGTCATTGTCATGCTGGAATACCCATCCACGACCCATTTTCAATGCCCTGGCTGAGGGAAGGAGGTTCTCACCCAAGATTTGACGGTACATGGCCCCGTCCATCGTCCCTTTGATGCGGTGAAGTTGTCCTGTCCNTGGTGACTATGGTCCCAGCTGCCTTGAGATCATTGACAAGATCCTCCCGTGTAGTTCTGGGCTGATTCCTCACCGTTCTCATGATCATTGCAACTCCACGAGGTGAGATCTTGCATGGAGCCCCAGGCCGAGGGAGATTGACAGTTCTTTTGTGTTTCTTCCATTTGCGAATAATCGAACCAACTGTTGTCACCTTCTCACCAAGCTGCTTGGCGATGGTCTTGTAGCCCATTCCAGCCTTGTGTAGGTCTACAATCTTGTCCCTGACATCCTTGGAGAGCTCTTTGGTCTTGGCCATGGTGGAGAGTTTGGAATCTGATTGATTGATTGCTTCTGTGGACAGGTGTCTTTTATACAGGTAACAAACTGAGATTAGGAGCACTCCCTTTAAGAGTGTGCTCCTAATCTCAGCTCGTTACCTGTATAAAGACACCTGGGAGCCAGACATCTTTCTCATTGAGAGGGGGTCAAATACTTATTTCCCTCATTAAAATTATAATCAATTTATAACATTTTCCAAGTGCGTTTTTCTGGATTTTTTTGTTGTTATTCTGTCTCTCACTGTTCAAATAAACCTACCATTAAAATTATAGACTGATCATTTCTTTGTCAGTGGGCAAACGTACAAAATCAGCAAGGGATCAAATACTTTATTCCCTCACTGTATGATCACTCCCTGATGGTGTGATTATCTACGTCAATGTATATGTGCAGCAATAAACTGAGGTTACCTTATAAGGTAACCTAGTACAGAAGCTTCTCTGAAATCCACTGTCAGACGAGATTAAAGTGTCAAAACCAGACAGTGTTTACTTCTCAGCTCTTTACCTAGTTCCGGTCTGTCTCTCGCCTAGCCTGCAGGCACGTTCTTGCAGCAGCTAGAGCATAACCACAGAGACTAATATAGATGGCTTGTGCAACGTATAGTGGCAGAGTTTCAGACACATAGCAACAGTATATATTATAAGGCCTGCAGCAAAACATATGAATCTTAATGTCCCCTTAATCAATAATGGGGAGGGTCTCTGAGACCCTTCCCCTACAATTCTTAAATGGAAGAAGTTTGGAGCCACCAAAACTCTTCCTAGAGCTGGCTGCCCGGCCAAACTGAGCAATTGGGGGAGAAGGGCCTTGGTCAGGGACGTGACCAAGAACCCGATGGTCACTCTGACAAAGCTCCAGAGTTCCTCTGTGGAGATGGGAGAACCTTCCAGAAGAACAACCATCTCTGCAGCACTCCACCAATCAGGCCTTTATGGTAGAGTTGTCAGATGGAAGCCGCTCCTTAGTAAAAGGCACATGACAGCCCACTTGGAGTTTGCCAAAAGAAACCTGAAGGACTATCAGACCATGAGAAACAAGATTCTCTGGTCTGATAAAACCAAGATTGAACTCTTTGGCCTTAAAAACAAGTGTCACGTCTATAGAAAACCTGTCATCATCACTACGGTGAATCATGGTGGTGGTAGCATAATGCTGGTGGGATGTCTGGGAGACTAGTCAGGAACAAGGGAAAGATGAACTGAGCAAAGTACAGAGAGATCCTTGATGAAAACCTGCTCCAGAGACTGCGGTGAATTTTCATCTTCCAACAGGACAACGACCCTAAGCACACATCCAAGAGTGGCCCAGCCAGAGCCCGGACTTGAACTCAATCGAACATCTCTGGAGAGACCTGAAAATAGCTGTGCGGCGACGCTCCCCATCCAACCTGACAGAGCTTGAGAGGATCTGCAGATAAGAACGGGAGAAACTCCACAAATGCAGGTTTGCCAAGCTTGTAGGTCATACTCAGGAAGACTCAAGGCTATAATCACTGCCAAAGGTGCTTCAACCAAGGTAACTGACCAGCTCAAATCGGTATTTGTTTTTTTACATAGGATAAAAGTAGAGACTCAGAGCTACAAAATGGTATATCATACACTGCAATTGAGGAACAATGGGAAAGTAATTCTGCTTTGAAAGTTGATCAACTTGTAAACTCACTTTTGAGAAAAGGGCCTTTGAAATATTTGGTACTTACTGGAGTGCTCTCCTTTGTCTACACCTATTCAACATTGTTCACACCCTCTTAGGCCAGCCCTACCCATCTCTATAAGGATTCACATGTGAGATCATGTGCTAAACAGTGAGTAGTGTAGTAAAGATTAAGACTTAAAGTTGTAGCCTACAATAAGGAACAATTCCAGGTAAGCATAGTGTCCAGATAATTGTTTATATAAATATTAAACACTTACACTTGTCTAAATTGATGGGTCATGTGAAATAAATGCTATAACCCCCAGCCAAATCCAGTGGTGGAAAAAGTACTAAATTGTCATAGAGTAAAAGAATAAGTCATTTCAAATTCCTTATGTTAAACCAGTCGGCACAATTTGTAAAACAATATGACGATAGCCAGGGGCACACTCCAACACTCAGACATAATTTACAAACAAAGCATTTGTGTTTAGTGAGTCGGCCAGATCAGAGGCAGTAGAGATGACCAGGGATGTTCTCTTGATAAGTGTGTGATTTGGACAATTTTCCTGTCAAAATGTAACAAGTACTTTTGAGTGTCAAGGAAAATGTATTGAGTAAAAAGTACATTATTTTCTTTACGAATGTAGTGAAGTAAAAGTAGCCAAAAATATAAAATAGTAAAGTAATGTACAGATACCACAAAAAACTGCTTAAGTAGTACTTTCAAGCATTTTTACATAAGTACTTACCACCACTGCCCAAATGCCTTCACACCAGTACATTACCATACTTTATATACTGTTACACATGCACTTATCACATAGTATTCCATACATACAGTAAGTTAAGGCCATGCAACCTGAGTGAGGTGCACATGTACATTACATAAACAGATGCATGCGGCGTATATTTATGTGGTGGACACCTGATACGGTCACATGATATTGTTGTGGTATGTCACAAAATCATGTAACAACCACACATATCAATATTCATTATATATCAATGTTTTGCTAAGTGGATGGTCTCTACAGAAAGTGTAAACGGTACAGCCAAATGGTTACTTGCAGAGTGGCAATATCAGAAATAGACAGTGTCAATATCAATAAAATATACAGTATGTACAAGAACAATAAAGATATCAGTGATAGACGAGGTAGTTATATGCATACAATCAGGGGTAAAGTGGCTGAGCAGAAGGATAAAAAAAATAGTAGCAGCAACGTATTAGGAGTTGTGTTAGGAGAGAGTCATGTGTCATGTGAATAGTGGCGGCAGATAGATCGTTGGACTTGTAACTGAAAGTGTGCAAGATCGAATCCCTGAGCTGACAAGGTAAAAATCTGTCATTCTGCCCCTGAACAAGGCAGTTAACTCACTGTTCCTAGGCTGTCATTGAAAATAAGAATTTGTTCTTAACTGACTTGCCTAGTTAAATAAAGGTACAGTTTTAATAAAATTGCAGATAGTGCTGATGACTGGTCTGTCCAAACCACGCATGAACAAGGGATGAACAGGGGAATCCATATTCGGAGAGCCTGTTTCTGTCCTGCCCTTGACTTTGGTGCAGGGCATGTGATGTCCATAGCCTCTTCATCGCAAAACTCCCTGATCTTGTCAAAAAGATAGTTTCTCTAGCTGTGTCCAGTCCAAGTGGTGCTTTTACAGGCAGACCATCTATGGGAGGAAGGATGTGCAGCAGCTAAAACCTGGTCCCGACAGTCCGAACGCTCCTTGGCGACAACACCAGGCTCCAGAGCATCGAAGCTGTAAAACAGGGAATAGCAAAACATCAGAAGACATTACAACCCTGCACAACATCAAGTTAGAGTAAGGCTGTAACGTAACGTAACAAATGTGTAAAAAGTCAAGGGGGCTGAAAACTTTCTGAATGCACTTTTCTTTCATATTGTTTTCATATACATCATTCTGATTAGCATGGTTGGCCACTGCAGACTTATAATTACAGTACATTCCAACAGAAAAGTGGTGCCTAGAAACATTCCAGATAAATGCTGATATTGTTTTCCTCTTTATTGTACAACATGTTGTTTCATTATGTAGTTCAAGGCAATAGTTACCACGGAGACATTAATTGGCCTTATAGTAATGTATCAACTATTTGACAATTTATTTCCACAATTTGTAATAATTGGACAAGACAAAAATACACACTCTTCACAAGACAAACAAAAAAACAACATACACTATAGGGAGGCAGCATGAAAACAAACAACACGCCACTGGGAAACAGTGAAAAACAAACACACTCTTTAGGGAGTCAGCGTGAAAAACAAACAACACGCTATAGGGAGTCAGCGTGAAAAACAAACAACACGCTATAGGGAGTCAGCGTGAAAAACAAACAACACGCTATAGGGAGTCAGCGTGAAAAACAAACAACACGCTATAGGGAGTCAGCGTGAAAAACAAACAACACGCTATAGGGAAGCAATGTGAAAAACAAAGAGCTATTGGGAAGCAGCTTTAAAAAAAACAATACTTTATAGGGAGGCAGCATGAAAACAAACAACACACTATAGGGAGGCAGCATGAAAACAAACAACACACTATAGGGAGGCAGCATGAAAAACAAACCAATAATCCACAAGCTCTCTTCTTCCAGCTCTTCTCTTCCAGCTCTTCTCTTCCATCTCTCCTCTTCCAGGTAGCTATGCAATGAGAGGTTTAATCCAGATCTAACATTTTATGTGGACTATTTTGTCTGTCTGTGTGTGTACGTGTGTGTGTACATGTGTGTATGTGTGTGTCCATGTATATGTGGGTTCTCGAGATCCAACCTTGCCTCTTAACACAGGGTTGTTTTGCTTTTCATCTTGTTGTAAGCATGCCTTCCTCCATCTAGACCTGCCTCATGTAAACAGCCATGCATGAAATGGTAAACCCTCAGAATTAACCACACACACTGAAAGACGCAGACACACACACACTGAGACACACTCAGACGCTATACTTACCATGCATGAAATGGTAAACCCTCAGAATTAACCACACACACTGAAAGACGCACACACAAACATACTGAGACACACTCAGACTCTACTTACCATGCATGAAATGGTAAACCCTCAGAATTAACCACACACACACTGAAAGACGCACACACACACACACACACTGAGACACACTCAGACTCTACTTACCATGCATGAAATGGTAAACCCTCAGAATCAACCACACACTGAGTGGGAGAATGAGTACTATTCAGCCTCCTTGTGAGACAGAGTCGGCATCCCCAATGGCACCCTATCCCCTATAGTGCAATTACTTTTTCCAGAGCCCTATCAAACATAGTGCACTACATAGGGAATAGGGTGCAATTTGTGAATAACACAGCCTAAAGCATTTTTTATGCTACAGATGTAGGATCTTAATTTGATCGCTCTTTTGTTGCAGGAAATCGCTCCCGACACTACCCGGTGAAATGTAAGGCGCCAAATTCAAAATCCAAAAGTTGAATTATTAAACATTCATCAATATACAAGTGTTGCATAGTCATCAAAAGCTTTGCTTCTTGGCAATATCACAGTGTTGTCAGATTTCAAAAAGGCTTTACGGCGAAAGCACAACATTTGATTGTTTGAGGATAGCTCCTCCATAATTTATGCATTAGCATAAATTCATATCAAGCGCGGGTCACACAAAACCCATATCAGAGCTAAAATAAATCCCTTACCTTTCGAAGAACTTCTGCTGAGGGCTTCCCAAGTGTCCAACGAAGACATCAATGGTTCTTTTGTTAGAAAAAGTCATTTATTTTATCCATAAATCTCAGTTTGGTTGGCGCGTTATGTTCAGAAAATCCAACGTCATATCGCCCATTGAACACGTTCAAATTATACCTATACACTTTCTACAAACAAATCATAGATCATTTTTAATGTATCCTTAGGTATCCTTTTGGGTATATTTGCTGTAATATTTCAACCAAAAGTGGTCGCCTGACAATTTCCTCTCCCTATCCGTTATAGTCACTGCTAGAATTCCCAGTCTTTGACTGTTGACTGCTGAGATCTAGTGGAAGCCATAGGTACTGCAGTCTCAGTCCTACATAAGATAGTATGCAATAGGCACAATGGAGAAGATGCTCATTTACAAAAAAAACTGCAAATCCGGATGGATTTTCCTCAGGTTTTCGCCTGCTATATCACTTCTGTTATACTCACATACATTATTTTAACACTCTTAGAAACTTCAGAGTGTTTCCTATCAAATAGTACTAATTATGGTGCATATCCTATTTTCTGGGCCTGAGTGGCATGCATTTTACTTTGGGCACGCCAGACTCTCCAAAACCGTCACCTCGGGAGCCGCTCCCTAAGAAGTTAAATAAAGGTAAAAAAAAACTGTATACAGAGACAAACTGATATATTCCGACAGATAAGATCTAAACCAGGCCAGAACTTGTCTGTGTAGACAAATTTGGGTTTCCAATCTCTCCAAAAGAATGTGATGATCAATGGTATCAAAAGCAGCACTAAGGTCTGGGAGCACAAGTACAGATGCAGAGCCTTGGTCTGACGCCATTAAAAGGTCATTTACCACCTTCACAAGTCTCACTGATATGATGGGGTCTAAAACCAGACTGAAGCGTTTCGTATACATTGTTAGTCTTCAGGAAGGTAGTGAGTTGCTGCCAACAGCTTTTTAAAAAATGTGTGAATGGAATGGGAGATTCGATATAGGCTGAACGTTTTTCATATTTTATGTGTCAAGGTTTGTCTTTTTCAAGAGAGGCTTTGTTGCTGCCACTTTGAGTGAGTTTGGTACACATCTGGTGGATAGGGAATACGCAGATTTAAAGAGGAGTGTGTAATTTGCTTTCTAATTATCATTATCTTTTTGTCCGCTTTGCGACAGTATCAAAAATACAATTAGAATTTTTTTCCTCAAAAAGTAGGATGATCGAGGAGCAGTGATGGCTCTTCGATACTGCACGATACTGTCTTTCCAAGCTAGTCGGAAGACTTCCAGTAACTGATTTTTGTACTCTGACGTCCTTGGGTCTGGAAGGGCATCTAGGAATCTTCATGTTGTCCAAGAATTTATAGCACGGCTTTTGATGATCCTTGGTTGGGGTCTGAGCAGCTTATTTGTTGCGATTGCAAAAGTAATAAAATGGTGGTCCGATAGTCCAGGATTATGAGGAAAAACATTATTTGACCCTGCTGGTCATCTTGAAGAAAGAAAGATCTGGCCTTAAAACCCTCTAAAGTCGATGCCCTCGCACCCACGAAAAAAAAGAATCCCCATAGCAATCTGCCATTTTAAGCAAAAGATATTGCATTGGATGCCTGTCAATATATCGCCTTACGCTGATGTCGCACTTCCACATCTGTGGTGAAAGGTGACAGAGATATAGCGTTTGTCAGACCCGAAAATCGGTCTTCTCACAAGATTTTCTGTAGTGTCTGAATGGTTTGGCCAAAAAAATATTATGACCCCTCTATGGTGTTTGCTACATGACCGCCACAAGCGTCTTGGGACTCGTCGGAGGTCAGTACAGCTGATCTGCCAAATTCAGTAATCTTTTAATCTCCACCTGGAACAGCCAGAAGAGGGCTGACCACCCCTCATAGCCTGGTTCCTCTCCAAGTTTCTATTTGGGTTCCTGCCTTTCTAGAGAGCTTTTCCTACACATTTTTTTTTTACATTTGAGTCATTTAGCAGACACTCATCCAGAGCGACTTACAGGAGAAAATATGGTTGTGCGTTGCTCAAGAGCACATTGACAGATTTTTCACCTAGTCGGCTCAGGAATTCAAACCAGTGACCTTTCGGTTATTGGCACAACGTTCTTAACCACTAGTCTACCTGCTGCCCTAGCTGCCATCCTTCTACATCTGCATTGCTTGCTGTTTACCACCACTCATAGTCTGGTTCCTCTCCAAGTTTCTACTTGGGTTCCTTCCTTTCTAGGGAGATTTTCCTACATATTATTTTTTTTACATTTGAGTCATTTAGCAGACACTGTTATCCAGAGCGACTTACAGGAGCAAATATGGTTAAGTGCGTTTCTCAAGAGCACAACGTTCTTAACCACTAGTCTACCTGCTGCGCTAGCTACCATGCTTCTACATTTGCATTGCTTGCTGTTTGGGGTGTTAGGCTGGGTTTCTGTATAAGCACTTTGCTGATGTAAAAAGGGCTTTATAAATACATTTGATTGATTGAAATGGAGGAAGTGAAAAAAGACTTGAAGACTCAGACCTCAAAGGAGAGGAAAGAATTAAACCACTTCATAAATTAACAAGCCCTGTTAATCGGTAATGGATCCCAAGGTCTCATTGCTATTTGTGACAAGAGGCAGCCATGCATTCACTCCGCTGATTAGGGACAGGATGGTGAGACAGCGGAGTCTTTTTTAATAATACCCCTGCACTCAGTTGAAGAGGTGTGTGTGTGTGTGTGTGTGTGTGTATGTGTGTACAGTATGTGTGTGAGTGTGTGTGTGTATGTATGTGTGTGTGTGAGTGCGTGTGGTGAATGTGTGTGTGCTGGGGGGGGGGGCAAAAAAGATGCTCAGAGAAGAAGACAGAGATGATCTAGGAAAGGAAGTAAAACACAACAGACTTCTTTACCTGAGAGCCCCAAATGGCACCTTATTCCCTACATAGTGCAGGAGTGAAAGGTAAAACAAAACATACAAATAGAAAAATATCAACACCACATTGACAGGCGCGAGGGAGGGTCAAGCTATGTTATACTACGAGTCAAATAGCTTGGTGGTTATGTATTTGGTATTTTATTATGATCCCCATTAGCTGTTGCAAAAGCAGAAGCTACTCTTCCTGGGGGTCCACACAAAACATGAAACATGACATAATACAGAACATTAATAGACAAGAATAACTCAAGGACATACAGTGGGGAAAAAAAGTATTTAGTCACCCACCAATTGTGCAAGTTCTCTCACTTAAAAAGATGAGAGAGGCCTGTAATTTTCATCATAGGTACACTTCAACTATGACAGACAAAATGAAGAAAAAAAATCCAGAAAATCACATTGTAGGATTTTTAATGAATTTATTTGCAAATTATGGTGGAAAATAAGTATTTGGTCA
>QNTS01002704.1:39965-86347 GCA_003317085.1 Hucho hucho | reverse complement strand
GAGTAGCAAGGTTGGTGGTTGTTAGGGTTGAGGTTATAGCAAGGTTGATGGTTGTTAGGGTTGGGGTTAGAGTAGCAAGGTTGGTGGTTGTTCCGGTTGGGGTTGGAGTAGCAAGGTTGGTGGTTGTTAGGGTTGAGGTTATAGCAAGGTTGATGGTTGTTAGGGTTGGGATTGTGGTTGGAGTAGCAAGGTTGGTGGATGTTAGGGTTGGGGTTAGAGTAGCAAGGTTGGTGGTTGTTAGGGTTGGGGTTAGAATAGCAAGGTTGGTGTTTGTTAGGGTTGGGGTTAGAGTAGCAAGGTTGGTGGTTGTTAGGGTTGGGGTTAGAGTAGCAAGGTTGGTGTTTGTTAAGGTTGTGGTTAGAGTAGCAAGGTAGGTGGTTGTTAGGGTTAGAGAAATCTCGGAAACCCAGAACTGAAATCTTGCGTAATTGCGTCAGATGCTCAAATAGGTTCTGGTTGGAAACGTATTAGAATTTGTTTCAGTTTCAGGAGGAACGTTCCTATTTTATCGTTTCATGTGTTCCACTACAATGACAATTGTATAATGCACTGCTATCTTCAGATACAGGTCACTTTTTTACTGGTAAATTGCATTTTATATGAAAAGCACTGTCCATGATGCTGATTCTAGCTACACTGGTGATTGCTGAAGCTACCATAGTCATCATAGCTGTCATGGTTCCTTAATGATGCAACTTAGTTATAACACAAGCACACTCGCGCATACACACAAATGCCTTGGACAAATGTCTTGTAATACTGTGTAATCATATTCATAACCACTGCTAAATTATGTACATTCAAACCTTCAAATGTAACGTAAACATGATAGTGGATTCCATCGAGGGTTTCATTGTCTGATCAAGTCCAATAGATTTACAACCTAAATGACCACAGTGACATTTCTAATCCAATAGAAGACATTAAAACACGTGCAATACTGAGAGAGAGAGAGCAAGAGAGAGACTGAGAGACAGGGATTGAGGGACTGAGGGACTGTCTGAAAGATTGCTGCTCCCTCCGTTGTCTCCGCTCCTCTCCAGGTTCAAATTAGCTCTCACTCTGACACACAGCTCCTCTCCTCCTCTCCTCCTATCACTTCTTTGTAGGATAGGGAGGTGTGAGGATGCTGCGACGGAGGAGGCCTGTGGATTAGGTAACCATAGTTACGTGGACGGAGATGTCAGAGCCATCCCACTGACACACACACAGACACAAATACACACACACAGCAACGGGAAGTAGTTTGGGGTTGGGGGTGCTGCAAAAAATATATATACAATTAATGCCTGTGCTGAAGAGGTCTATATCGGTCTGCTAACACAGGACTAGTAAAGGCCGATTTTACTACTTTTGTGATTTTTTTTAAACTAAATGTATTTGAGTGTTTAACCGTAATTCGTAACTTACGTCTAATAATTATCTGTACAAAACAGTTAGTCTGATAGTACTTGTGGAGTATAAAAATACTTGCTTGATATATGTTTTCCAGTTTCTTGAAATACTGAAATGGTCTATTCAAGGCGTCCGCATGCTTTCCAGCCAAAACAGTTCTGAAGAGTTTGTGCATATATTATGACGACATTTTGTGACATTTTTGTTAGTTTTGGACTTCAGTAAGGTTTTTTTCTGTTGTTCGGGCACACAATTGTTTTGTTGAGGCAAGCTGGTCAACAGTAGGGATTCTTTAGAAAAGTCTTTGTTGTCTTTCAATGAGAGAAGACTCGTTTTCATGCAAAAAAAAGTATATAAGGATGGTAAATTAAAACTGCACAAAAAGTGGTTGTTTTCCATGTTATTTGATCAATAAAAATATTTAATTACACATGGATGTTTGGTGTCTTTGCCCGTAACTTTGCACCTTTTGATGTAAATGTTTGGGGACATGGTTTGGTTCTTTCTGGATTCCATTAGAATGACAATCGCAGAGAAAGGGACAGGACAACTCCTACAATTCCAAATATTGATCCTGCAAAATACTATCTTAATTACACACAGGAGGTTGGTGGCAACTTAATTGGGGAGGACTGGTTTGTGGTAATGGCTGCAGCAGAATCAGTGGAATGGTATAAAATACATCAAACACATGGTTTGATGCCATTCCATTTGCTCTGTTCCAGCCATTATTATGAGCCATCCTCCCCTCAGAATCCTCCTTCTGTAAATATAAAACTCACTTTTTTGCCAAAGTAGCTGAAAAAAATGTTTTTGCTTGCACTACAGATGTCTAAATCGGTCCGCTAATACAAGTAAATGCCCAGTGCACTACCTTTGTGAAAATGTTATTTGATTATTCAGATTTTTCAGGGGGTGCTGCAGCATCCTCAGCACCTTTACTTCCCGTGAATATGCACATAAACACACACACAGACATGGTGAGGTGGCATCTTATTCCATATACAATGCAAAAGGTCAATGTTGACATTATTTAATGTAATATTTTTGTTTAATTTGATCATAATCTGAATTGTCGATCAATATTATTCAGCAAATACATGTCACAGTTCTTATTAGTTATAATTCAAAACCTTTATCTCTGTTTGAATCTAGATTGAATCTAGCTAATCAATATTTATGATCAATTAATAAAAATGACATCAGGAGATTAAGTGATGTAATTTCAGTGACAACCTATTACTATCAGTCAACATACACCAAATAGATTGTGATAGTATTGATCCCACCAAAGTAAAATACCCAGCATAATTTATATACTGTAACACAGAGGTTTAACATTACATTACATTAATGCACGGCCATTGCGTACAATTCTAGTATATATATATTGTTTTTTGTTGAAGCTCACTGTTCAATTCAAATCTCCCTACCATCATACACTATATATACAAAAGTATGTGGACTCCCCTTCAAATGAGTAGATTCGGCTATTTCAGCCAAACCCGTTGCTGACAGGTGTATAAAATCGAGCACACAGCCATGCGATCTCCATAGACAAACATTGGCAGTAGAATGACCTTATAGAAGAGCTCAGTGACTTCCAACGTGGCACCATCATAGCATGCCACCTTTCCAACAAGTCAGTTTGTCAAATTTCTGCCCTGCTAGAGCTGCCCCAGTCAACTGTAAGTGCTGTTATCGTGAATGGAAACGTCCAGGAGCAACAACGGCTCAGCCACGAAGTGGTAGGCCACACAAGCTCACAGAACCGGACCGCCAAGTGCTGAAGTGCGTAGACCGTAAAAACAGAATGTCCTCAGTTGCAACACTCAATACAGAGTTCCAAACTGCCTCTGGAAGCAACATCAGTGCAATAACTGTTCGTTGGGAGCTTAATGAAATGGGTTTCCATGGCTGAGCAGCCTAAGATCACCATGCGCAATGCCAAGCGTCAGCTGGAGTGGTGTAAAGCTTGCCACCATTGGACTCTGGAGCAGTGGAAACATGTTCTCTGGAGTGATGAATCACGCTTCACCATCTGGCAGTCCGACAGACGAATATGGGTTTGGCGGATGCCAGGAGAACGCTACCTGCCCGTATATATAGTGCCAACTGTAAAGTTTGGTGGAGGAGGAATACTGGTCTGAGGTTGTTTTCTATGGTTCGGTCTAGGCCCCTTAGTTCCAGTGAAGGGAAATCTTAACGCTACAGCATACAATGATATTCTAGACGATTCTGTGCTTCCAACTTTGACGCAACAGTTTGGGAAAGGCCCTTTCCTATTTCAGCATGATAATTATTTTTATTTATTTTTATTTAACCAGGCAAGCCAGTTAAGAACAAATTCTTATTTACAATGACGGCCTATCCCTGCCAAACCTAGACGATGCTGGGCCAATTGTGCGCCCCCCCTACAGGACTCCCAATCAGAGTCCCTGGAATCGAACCAGGGACTGTAGTGACACCTCTTGCACTAAGATGCAGTGCCTTAGACCACAGCGCAACTCGGGAACCCCAATCCACAATACCCCCGTGCACAAAGTGATGTCGATATTGAAATGATTTGTCGAGATTAGTGTGGAAGAACTTGACTGGCCTTCAGAGCCCTGACCTTTACCCCATCAAACACCTTTGGGATGAATTGGAAGCCAGGCTTATTTGCCCAACATCAGTGCCCGACCTCACTAATGCTCTTGTGGCTGAATGGAAGCAAGTCCCGCAGCAATGTTCCATCATCTAGTGGAAAGCCTTCCCAAAATAGTGTAGGCTCTTATAGCAGCAAAGGGGGGACCAACTCCATATTAATGCCAATGATTTTGGAATGGGATGTTCAACGAGCAGGTGTCAACACACTTTTGGTCATGTGGTGTATCTTAGCCCACATGACACCAATCTCAATGAAAATTCAAACTTGATTGGAGGTACACAACACACTCAACGCCTCTCGTCATGAGTCGCAACTCGGTCACTCAGCAACTCGACAACACAAACAGCTCGCCGCCTACACCAGCCAGGCAGCAGCCAGCCATGATAAGATGTGGTTGAGGACAAACCTAGGCTACTATAGATAGCTATATGTTGGTTCTCAAGCTGAGGTTAATCACTAAATGCATGCAGATAATTGTCCAACACAAAAAATGGGATGGTGGTAATTAGTGAGCTGAATGTGGTTTTGTTTAAATTAACTAACATTAGGTAGCTAGCTAGCCAGCAGCTGGAACATTAGGTATCTAGCTAAAGTAACGCTATTACACAGATAGAATAAGTTACCAGTCAGAGGAGAGCTAATGTTGGATAGCTAGCTAATCAACAAGCGAGGAAAGCTAATTAGCTATATTTTGCCTAGGAAGGTTTTTTTATATAAGGTTGGTCAACTGTATAAACAAACAAATAAGCTAGCGAGCGTCCTTGAATGCTATGGCAAGTTAACTTGCCAACTAGTAACAACTCAATGTTGACAATAACTTAGGTAGCTATATCCAATGTTCTTCCACAAAGCATAGATAGCTAAGTAATGTTCATAGTCAACAACAAACTTTGGGAAACTGCCACGCTGCTAATTTCTCATATTTCATGCAATGGGCATTGCTCATCAAACGTTAGCTATTCCATACAGTCAAATTGGCTTGCTTGCTAACATTACGTGTGCAACTGGATTTCAGCTCATAACATAACAGCTGCTAGCACACTGCACACACACTGCGCAAACACTGCACACATAAACTCTCTGTGGTTTGAGACATCGCTAATTATAGCTAGCACTTTAGGTGATTGGAAACCCTACGCAGACAAGTTCTTGTCTGGTTTAGATGTTATCTGTTGAGAAAATACATAATTTCAAATAAATGGTACGTTCCGGTGTTCCTCAAGGTTTCGCTCTAGGGCCATTATTGTTCTCGCTATATATTATACCACTTGGTTATGTTATTCAGAAAGACAACGTCAACTTTCACTGCTATGGAGATGACACACAGCTGTACATTTCAATGAAACATGATGAAGCCCCCAAATTGCCTACCCTAGAAGCTTGTGTTTCAGATAAAAGGAAGTAGATGGTGGCAAATGTTTTACTTTTAAACTCGGACAAAACAGACTAGTTCTAGGTCCCAAGAAACAAAAAGAGCTGCTGTTGGATCTGACAATGAATCTCTATGGTTTGTTTCCAATAAAACTGTGAAGGACCTCAGCATTACTCTGGACTCTGATCTCTCTTTTGACGAAAATATGACAAATATTTCAAGAGCAGCTTTTTTCTATCTTTGTAACATTGCAAAAATCTGAAACATTTTGTGAAAAAACTTTGCAGGAAAGCTAATACATGCTTTTGTCACTTCAAGATTAGACTACTGCAATGCTCTACTCTCTGGCTACCCAGATAAGGCATTAAATAAACTTCAGCTAGTGCTAAATACGGCTGCTAAACTTTTGACTAGGACCAAACAGTTTGTTCATATTACTCCAGTGCTAGCCTGTCTACACTGGCTTCCTGTTAAGGCTAGGTTGATTTCAAGGTTTTACTGTTAGTTTAAAGTTATAATGTTGCATTTACAAGTAAAATGAAATGCCTTTCTTGCAAGCTCTATACCCCACAATGCATTAATCAATATCAATGTAGTACTAAAAATAACGTGGGGTAGAACAAAAACACACAATAAATAGAAATAAGAAGAACACAAGAATGTAAGAAAGCTACAGGTGTTTACGGGGCGGCAAGTAGCTTAGTGGTTAAGAGTGTTTGGCCAGTAACCGAAAGATCACGGGTTTGAATCCCCGAGCCAGCAAATTGTAAAAATTGGCCTTTAAGCAGGACAGTTAACCCCATCAACAGGGGCTGTGGATGTCAATTCAGGTGTCCCCTTTCATTTTAGTTCCTATACCATATATACAATGTGCAGGGATACTGGAGTGATAAGAAGATATGATATGCAAATTGGAGTGGGTCTAGGGTGTGTTATGACTACAGATAGTCATTGTGGCTGGTGTCTGGTGGTCAGTATAAAACATGTTGAGATTATAGACAAGTAGAGCTTGAAAATGACAGTGAACATGCCTGCCAACTGTTCTGCGCATATTTTGAGAACGATCCCTGAATGTTATTCATATGTTTCCTAATTTCCTAATTAACTTCTTAGGGAGCAGCAGCAGAGGTGACAGTTTTTGGAGTCTGGCGTGCCCAAAGTAAAATGCCTGCCACTCAGGCCCAGAAAATAGCATATGCACATAATTAGTACTATTGGATAGGAAACACTCTGAAGTTTCTAAAAGTGTTAAAACAAACAATGTATGTGAGTATAACAGAACTGATATAGCTGGCGAAAACCCAAGAAATTTCTGTCCAGAATTTTTTTTTGTGTGACCTTTGCTCTGTTTGATACTCTCCCTATTGATTTTAATGGAATCCAGCTCCTAGACTGCAGTACCTATGGCTTCCACTAGATGTCAACAGTCTTTATACAGAGTTTGGAAGCTGTAGCCCTGAGCAGAACGGATAGGAACAGGAAATAGTCGAGGTAGCTCAGATGTCAACAAGATTTCACAGGCGCGAGACCGTGTGCGCGCCCCACTGTATTTTCCTTTTATAACGTTTAGGTTACCATCCGAGTGAAATATTATCACTAATATTCATAAAAGGATAGCTAAGGATGCATTATAAATGATCTATGATTTGTTTAGAAAATGTTGATAGGTATATTTGAACACGTTCTCTTCACGGTTCAATGGGCGATTCGACGTTGGATTTTCTGAACATAACGCGCCAACCAAACTGAGATTTATGGATATAATAAATTACTTTTTCTAACAAAAGAACCATTGGATGTCTTCGTTGGACACTTGGGAAGCCCTCAGCAGAAGTTCTTCGAAAGGTAAGGGATTCATTTTAGCAATGATATGGGTTTTGTGTGACCCGCGCTGGATATGAATTTATGCTAATGCATAAATTATGGAGGTGCTATCCTCAAACAATCAAATGTTGTGCTTTCGCCGTAAAGCCTTTTTGAAATCTGACAACGCTCTGATATTGCCAAGAATCAGAGCTTTTGATGACTATGCAACACTTGTCTATTGATGAATGTTTAATAATTCAACTTTTGGATTTTGAATTTGGCGCCTTACGTTTCACCGGGTAGTGTTGGGAGTGGCCCGCTAGCGCGCCGCTACTCCCTATGTAGTTAAACATTTATTGTAAATATTTGTTATATTTCAGCCTTCTATGATATTTAAAGTGTAATCTTGTGATGCAAACTCATAATTGAATACATATCAACTCTATATCTGACATAGTACAGGTGTCTTCTTTTTTTTAATTAAAATTGCTGGTAAAAAGAAAGCAGCCTCCGGCTGCAAGTTCTCCTGCTTGTTTCTAGCCTCGTACAGTTTAAGTGCCAGCTTGTTATGTTTCTTATCCTGAGGTGGAATGTATGCAGCACTCACGATAACAGCATAAATCTCCCTCGGGAGGTAGAAGGGTCGGCATTTGACCATCAGGTATTCCAAGACAGGTGAACAATGGGTCGAGACTTCCACTGCGCTCGAGTCAGCGCACCATTTGTTGCTGATGAAGAGGCAAACCCCTCCCCTTCTCGATTTCCCTGTCTCTACTGTCCTGTCCGCTCAGTGAATGGAGAATCCATCGAGTTGGATAGCCATGGGGGGTATCTTGCCTCTCCTCTCTGTGTCCTCTCCTCTCTGTAGCCTCTCCTCTCTGTAGCCTCTCCTCTCTGTAGCCTCTCCGTGTCCTCTCCTCCCTGTGTCCTCTCTGTCCTCTCCTCTCTGTCTCCTCTCCTCTCAGTGTCCTCTCCTCTCAGTGTCCTCTCCTCTCTGTATCCTTTCCTCCCTGTGTCCTCTCTATCCTCTCTTCTCTGTCTCCTTTCCTCTCTGTGATCTCTAAGGTCTCCTCTCCTCTCGGTGTCCTCTCCTCTCGTTGTCCTCTCCTCTCTGTGTCTTATCTGTGTCCTCTCCACTCTGTGTCCTTCCCTCTCTGTCTCCTCTCCTCTGTGTCCTCTCCACTCTGGGTGCTCTCATCTCTGTGTCCTCGCATCTCTGTGTCCTCTCCTTTCTGTAGCCTCTCCTCTCTGTGTCCTCTCCTCTCTGTAGCCTTTCTGTGTCCTCTCCTTTCTGTAGCCTCTCCACTCTGTGTCCTCTACTCTCTGTGTCCTCTCCTCTCTGTAGCCTCTCCGTGTCCTCTCCTCCCTGTGTCCTCTCTGTCCTCTCCTCTCTGTCTCCTTTCCTCTCTGTGTCCTCTAAGGTCTCCTCTCTTCTCTGTGTCCTCTCCTCACGGTGTCCTCTCCTCTCTGTGTCCTCTCCTCTCTGTGTCCTCTCCTCTCTGTGTCCTCTCCTCTCTGTGTCCTCTCCTCTCTACTCTGGGTGCTCTCATCTCTGCGTCCTCTCCTCTCCTCTGTCTCTTCTAAGGTCTCCTCTCTTCTCTGTGTCCTCTCCTCTCTGTGTCCTCTCGGTGTCCTCTCCTCTCGGTGTCCTCTCCTCTCGGTGTCCTTTCTGTGTCCTCTCCACTCTGTGTCCTCTCCTCTCTGTGTCCTCTCCACTCTGGGTGCTCTCATCTCTGTATCTTCTCCTCTCGCACTCTTCTCCTCTCTGTCTCCTCCCCGTCTCCTCTCCTCTCTGTCCATTCCTCTCTGTGTCCTCTCCTCTATGTCCCCTCCAGTGTAGGATAGTAAAGGAGCAATATAAACTGCAGTAAAATAACCCAACCACAGCCAGGATGCTTTTCCATCCATTCTAAACCTATTTTCACTCCCACTGCAGCAATCACCCTCTAAATAAATAATGCATTTATTTCGCCTTATATATTTATTACAACTGCTGGCATCTTTACACATCCATATCCATAAATTGCTCTCTCGCTGACTCCCTCGCTTTCTCTTTCATCCTTTTCTCCCTCTCTCCTCTCTCTTGCCAGCGAACTTGCGGTTTATCTGGATCACTTGAGAGATCAAGTTCCGTTCTTTCTGTTGAATATAGCAATACTCGGTTTCCTATTTCTTTATCAGCCTTTTTTTTATCATTGTCTTGAATAATAAATATTACATTTTGCCTTTGCCATTAGCATCCCTCCACCACATTGTACAATGCCCATTACATGACAGTACAAAGAAATGTAATTTGAAATGTTGTTTCAATCACTATTAATGTAACAAATGATCTCCAACACATTAAACTCAAAACAAATGACCCCCACTGCTCCAATCTCTGTATGTGCCCTGGTCGAAATGAGTCTACTATATAGGGACTAGGGTGCCCTTTGGGATACAGACCCAGTTAACGGTAACCTCTTTAGTGTATGTAGTGATACAGACTGAATAACTATGGATACAGATTGTAACAGAGACTGTTTGTTGTGCCGTACATAACAACTGAATGCAAACTCAAATTACGTCCGTCCATTTTATTTTATTCAGCTGTAAACTCATGAAAACAGACATCTAGTTCGCATCCCAAATGGCTCTCTATTCCCTATATAGTGCACTACTTTGAAACCGGGCCCATTGGGCTCTGGTCAGAAGTAGGGCACTACGTAGAGAATAGGGTGCCATTTGGGAAGCATTTTAAACAGATGTAAATGCTTTACAATTTCATTTAACACCCACTGAATGACTGAATCAGCTGACGGTGTAAATGTTATTTTTTGACAGTTTTCTAATTCTGCTCTTCACAATAGCAAGTTGTTATTGCAGAACAATTTTGCAGCTACAGTGCAGACAATTATGATTATCTAAAGGGCTCTGCGAGCTTGGACTTAGACAACTATTATTATGGACAACAATCCTTAAGTTAAATAATATGAGAATGAGAACGGGGAAACTTTGCATTCTAGTCGACAGTATTTGTCCTTTGTCCTATACTGCATTTGTTAGGGAACGCTAAGGTATTGTGTTGACAGTTTATTTAGAGCTGGCCTCATTTAGATTGTGAGGAAGATACTCAGGAAGACACTTGTTTGGGAGATAATACAGACTCTGGGAGATATGCTTAGATGCATGAACACTTATTGAATATACGTTAGTTATTCCCTGGTCGATAGGTGTACACATCTGCCCATACGTTACAGCATGCTGTTCCTGTTGGTAAATAAAGCAACTGCCGAACATGGATACTATGAAATGTCACAGAATACTCTCACCATTATCTAACACTTTAAGAAATACTTTAAGACAGCTAAAAGCGAGGCATAACATTTTTCTTCAGGAAAATTACCTTTACCTTTTCTAGTTATGTCCTATGAGGTTGTATAATAATCTATGTTAATGATATCAGGATAAAAGTTCATAGCCACACAGATAAGGCCTCCCCATGGTTAACTATAGTCCCATGTCTCCCCATGTCTTCTTGTCACTACAGACTCCCTTCTGTTGACAGTCCTGAGGGACGGGAACAGGGGTATGAGCCCAGTGGCAACCAGGGGTAGGCAGGCAGGGGAGGCAGGGGAAGGCAGAGATGAGGCATAGAAGAGGCAGGGGAAGGCAGAGTGGAGGCAAGGGAAGGCAGAGAGGAGACAGGGGAGGCAGGAAAAGGCAGAGAGGAGGCAGAGAGGAGACAGGGGAGGCAGGGATGAGGCAGAGAAGAGACAGAGAAGAGGCAGAGGATGCAGAGAGGATGCAGAGAGGAGGCAGAGAGGAGGCAGAGGAGGCAGAGAGGAGTTAGAGAGGAGGCAGAGAGGAGTTAGAGAGGAGGCAGAGGAGGCAGAGAGGAGTTAGAGAGGGGCCAGAGGAGGCAGGGGGAGGCACAGAGGAGGCAGGAATGAGGCAGGGGTAAGATGGTAATAGACTATGAGCCCATCAGCAGCCAGGGGCTTAGTGTTGGGCCCATGGTTGGGGACCACAGCAACAAGCTCACCTCTCCATGGAGGATAGTGAAAAGAGAGATAGCGAGAGAGGGTAGAGAAGTAGGGTGGGGGGGGGGGGTTGAGGCTGACATGATTATGATACTACTTTCAGGATAACTTTCGTTTTCCAGATTATATTCAGGAAGAGACAAGTGATGAGAAATTTATAAATACCTAAACAAGGGATCTGGGATGAAACATAACATGTATTTATTAGATGCAATATTTGACACACCGCTTCATGGTGAACTCAAACAAGAGTGAAGTGCATGTTAGGACTGGTGAGTGAAAAAGCCTCAAACAGAAATGCTTTATTTTACAAGATTCTCTGTTTTTCCGGCTCTGCTCTAGGAAGTAAAATGTTTCCCTCATATTCCAATATATTTAGCAGCAGAATGTAACACTTGGAGTCGATGCATTTGTGGAATAGGGGCTTCAAGTGGCTATTATTCTATTTTAGATTTTGCAGGTCAGTGGTCCTGACTGGGGATAGTTGTGTGCATCCCAAATGGCACCCTGCTCCCTACATAGTCCACTACTTTTGATCTGAGCCCAATGTTGTTATCTTGGCATCACACTGCCAGGTCTCTGACTTCCCCCTGTAGGCTGGCCTATCACCTTTGTGTTGTGGACAAACTTAACTACTTAGGGAGCACCGGCGCACTAGCGGGCCACTCCCGACACTACCCGGTGAAATGGTAGTGTCGGAAAAGGCACCAAATTCAAAATCCAAAAGTTGAATTATTAAACATTCATCAATATACAAGTGTTGCATAGCCATCAAAAGCTCTGATTCTTGGCAATATCACAGCGTTGTCAGATTCCAAAAAGGCTTTACAGCGAAACTTTTGATTGTTTGAGGATAGCACCTCTAATATAGGATAGCACCTCACAACATTTGATTGTTTGAGGATAGCACCTCTAATATTTATGCATTAGCATAAATTCATAAACCAGCGCGGGTCACACAAAACCCATATCACAGCTAAAACAAATCCCTTACCTTTCAAAGAACTTCTGCTGAGGGCTTCCCAAGTGTCCAACAAAGACATCCAATGGTTCTTTTGTTAGAAAAAGTCATTTATTATATCCATAAATCTCAGTTTGGTTGGCGCGTTATGTTCAGAAAATCCAACGTCGAATCGCCCATTGAAACGTGAAGAGAACGCGTTCAAATATACCTATAAACCTTTCCTAAACAAATCAAAGACCAGCTATAATGCATCCTTAGCTATCCTTTTATGAATATTAGCGATAATATTTCACTCGGATGGTCACCTAAACGTTATATAAGTCAAATAAAGTGGGGGCGCGCACCCAGTCTCGCGCCCGAGAAATCTTGTTGACATCTGAGCTCCCTTGACCATTTCCTCTTCCTATCCGTTCTGCTCACTGCTACAGCTTCCAGGCTCTGTATAAAGACTATAGACATCTAGTGGAAGCCATAGGTACTGCAATCTCGGAGCTGGATTGCATTGAAGTCAATGGGGAGAGTCGCAAACAGAGCCAAGGTCACAACACAAAACTGCAATTCCGGATGGATTTCACGTTATCGTCCGGTTGAAATATTACAGTAAATATACATAAAAGGATACCTAAGGATACATTAAAAATGATGTTTGATTTGTTTGTAGAAAGTTTATAGGTATAATTTGAACGTGTTCTCTTCACGGTTCAATGGGCGACTCAACAGTGGATTTTCTGATCATAACGCGCCAACCAAACAGAGATTTATGGATATAATAAATGACTTTTTCTAACAAAAGAACCATTGGACGTCTTCATTGGACACTAGTGGAAGCCATAGGTACTGCAATCTCGGAGCTGGATTGCATTGAAGTCAATGGGGAGAGTCTCAAACAGAGCAAAGGTCACAACACAAAACTGCAATTCCGGATGTATTTTCCTCAGGTATTTGCCTGCTATATCAGTTCTGTTATACTCACAGACATTATGTTAACACTTTTAGAAGCTTCAGAGTGTTTCCTATCCAATGGTACTAAATATGTGCATATCCTATTTTCTGGGCCTGAGTGGCAGGCATTTTACGCCAGACTCTCCAAAACCGTCACCTCTGCTGCCGCTCCCTAAGAAGTTAAGGATGGTGTTGGAGTTGTGTGCACACAGTCGTGGGTGAACAGGGAGTACAGGCGGGGACTAAGCACACACCCCTGAGGGGCCCCTGTGTTAAGGGTCAGCGTGGCAGATGTGTTGATGCCTACCATCACCACGCTTAGCTGTAATCAATGAACAGCATTCTCACATAGGTTTTCCTTTTGACCAGGTGAGAAAGGGCAGTGTGGAGTGCAATAGAGATTGCGTCATCTGTGGATCTGTTGTTGCGGAATACAAATTACAACGGGTCCAGGTTGTCAGGGATGATGTTGTTTATGTGAACCATGACTAGCCTTTCAAAACACTTAATGGCTACAGATGTGAGTGATACGGGGCGATAGTCATGTAAACAGTTTATACTGGCGTTCTTGGACAGAGACTATGCTGGTCTGCTTGAAACATATAGGTATTACAGACTGGGTCAGGGAGAGGTTGAAAATATCAGTGAAGACACTTGCTAGCTGGTCAGCTCTGAGTACGCGTCCTGGTAATCCGTCTGGCGCCGCGGCCTAGTGAACGATAACCTTTTAAAAGGTCTTACTCACATTTGCTATGGAGAGCAAGATCACGCAGTCATCTGGAACAGCTGGGGCTCTCATGCATGTTTCAGTGTTGCTAGCTTCGAAGCAAGAATAGAAGGTATTTAGCTCGTCTGGTAGGCTCACGTCGCTGGACAGCTTACAGCTCTGTTTCCCTTTGTAATCCATGAAAGTTTGCAAACCCTGCCACATCCGACGAGCGTCAGAGCCGGTGTAATAGAATTAGATCTTGGTCCTGTATTGATGCTTTGCCTGCTTGATGGTTTGTCGGAGGGCAGAGTGGGATTTCTTATAAGTGTCCGGATTAGTCCTGCTCCTTGAGAGCTGCAGCTCTAGCCTTTAGCTAAGTGCAGGTGTTGCCTGTAATCCATGGTTTCTAGTTGGAATATATACAGCCCCAGTCAAAAGTTTGGACACACCTACTTATTCAAGGTGTTTTCTTTATTTTACTCTTTTCTACATTGTAGAATAACAATTCTTGGGCCGACTAGGACAAAAAGGCTTTGCAACATTTTTTACCCCCAAGCCATAAGACCCCTGAACAGGTAATCAAATGGCTACCCGGACTATTTGCATTGTGTGTCCCCCTACCCAACCCCTCTTTTGCGCTGCTGCTACTCTCTGTTCATCATATATGCATAGTCACTTTAACTATACATTCATGTACACACTACCTCAATTGGCCCGACCAACCAGTGCCCCCACACATTGGCTAACCAGGCCATCTGCATTGTGTCCCGCCATCCACGACCCGCCAACCCCTCTTTTACGCTACTGCTACTGGCGACGAGTATGTATGGGTGGTATAAGGGGCTTTGGTGACAAAGCAGATGGCACTGTGATAGACTGCATCCAGTTTTCTGAGTATTGGAAGCTGTTTTGTAGATGACATTGCCGAAGTCGAGGATCGGAAGGATAGTCAGTTTTACTAGTGCAAGTTTGGCAGCATGAGTGAAGGAGGCTTTGTTGCGAAATAGAAAGCCGATTCTAGATTTAATTTTGGATTGGAGATGTTTAATGTGAGTCTGGAAGGAGAGTTTACAGTCTAGCCAGACACCTAGGTATTTGTAGTTGTCCACATATTCTAGGTCAGAGCCGTCCAGGGCAGTGAAGCTAGTCAGGCGGGCGGGTGCAGGCAGCAAAAAGCATGCATTTGGTTGAAAAGCATGCATTTGGTTTTACTAGCGTTTAACTTCTTAGGGAGTAGCGCACGAGGTGACCGTTTTGGAGAGCCTGGCGTGCCCAAAGTAAAATGCCTCCCATTCAGGCACAGAAAATAGGATATGCACATATCTAGTACCATTGGATAGGAAACAACCTGAATTTTCTAAAAGTGTTAACATTTTGTCTGTGAGTATAACAGAACGGATATGGCAGGCAAAAACCAGAGGAATTTCTGTCCTGGAAAAAGTGGTTTTGACAGATTGCCTCATTTTGAACCCCTCCCTTATGAAAATGCCCATATAAGGGCATATGCAGTACCTATCGCTTCCTCTGGATGTCAACAGTCTCGAGAAAGTGTTCTGATTCTTCTTAGCTGCTTTTAGAGCAGAGAAGAAGACGAATAAGGAAGTGTCCCCACAGATGTCCTTACAAGAAAATGCGCGCTCCCGGCTGGCGCGCTCTGTGAGGAGTGTTGTATGGCATTGAAGCTCATTTGGAGGTTAGTTAACACAGTGTCCAAAGAAGGGCCAAAAGTATACAGAATGGTGTCGTCTGCATAGAGGTGGATCAGAGAATCACCGGCAGCAAGAGCGACATCATTGATGTATACAGAAAAGAGAGTCGGCCCGAGAATTGAACCCTGTGGCACCCCCATAGAGACTGCCAGAGGCCCGGACAACAGGCCCTCCGATTTAACACACTGAACTCTGTCTGCAAAGTAGTTGGTGAACCAGGCTGTGAGGATGTGGTGATTGACAGAGTCAAAAGTCTTGGCCAGGTCAATGAATACGTCTGCACAGTAATGTCTCTTATCGATGGCGGTTATGATATTGTTTAGTACCTTGAGCGTCGCTGAGGTGAACCCGTGACCAGCTCGGAAACCGGATTGCACAGCGGAGAAGGTATGGTGGGATTCGAAGTGGTCAATGATCTGTTTATTAACTAGGCTTTCGAAGACTTTAGAGAGGCAGGGCAGGATGGATATAGGTCTATAGCAATTTGGGTCAAGGGTGTCACCCCCTTTGAAGAGGGGGATAACCGCGGCAGTTTTCCAATCTTTTGGGATCTCGGACGACACTAAAGAGAGGTTGAGCAGACTGGTAATAGGAGTTGCAACAATGGCGTCAGATAGTTTTAAAAAGAGAGGGTCCAGATTATCTAGTCTAGCTGATTTGTACGGGTCCAGATTTTGCAGCTCTTTCAGAACATCTGCTATCTGGATTTGGGTGAAGGAGAAGCTGGGGAGGCTTGGACAAGTAGCTGCGGGGGGGGGGGGGGGGNGTTGGCCGGGGTTGGGGTAGCCAGGAGGAAAGCATGGCCAGCCGTAGAGAAATGCTTGTTGAAATGTTCGATTATCATGGATTTATTGGTGGTGACCGTGTTACCTAGCCTCAGTGCAGTGGGCAGCTGGGAGGAGGTGTTATTGTTCTCCTTGGACTTGACCTTATCCCAAAACTTTTTGGAGTTAGAGCTACAGGATGCAAATTTCTGTTTGAAAAAGCTAGCCTTTGCTTTCCTGACTGACTGCGTGTATTGGTTTCTGACTTCCCTGAACAGATGCATATCGCGGGGACTATTCAATGCAATAGCAGTCCGCCACAGGATGTTCTTGTGCTGGTCAAGGGCAGTCAGGACTGGAGTGAACCAAGGGCTGTATCTGTTATTAGTTCTACATTTTTTGAAAGGGGCATGCTTATTTAAGATGGTGAGGAAGTTGCTTTTAAAGAACGACCAGGCATCCTCGACTGACAGAATCAATATCCTGCCAGGATACCCGGGCCAGGTCGATTAGAAAGGCCTGCTCGCATAAGTGTTTTAGGGAGCATTTGACAGTGATAAGGGGTGGTCGTTTGACCGCGGGCCCATGGCGGATGCAGGCAATGAGGCAGTGGTCGCTGAGATCCTGATTGAAAACAGCAGAGGTGTATTTGGAGGGCAAGTTGGTCAGGATAATATCTATGAGGGTGCCCATGTTTACAGATTTAGGATTGTACCTGGTGGGTTCCTTTATGATTTGTGTGAGATTGAGGGCATCTAGCTTAGATTGTAGGACTGCCGGGGTGTTAACTACTTAGGGAGCAGTGGGGCGCTAGCACTACCCGGTGAAATGTAAGGCGCCAAATTCAAAATCCAAAAGTTGAATTATTAAACATTCATCAATATACAAGTGTTGCATAGTCATCAAAAGCTCTGCTTCTTGGCAATATCACAGCGTTGTCAGATTCCAAAAAGGCTTTACGGCGAAAGCACAACATTTGATTGTTTGAGGATAGCCCCTCTCATATTTTATGCATTAGCATAAATCCATAACCAAAGCGGGTCTCATAAAACGCATAAAATCGCTAATATAAAATCCCTTACCTTTCGAAGAACTTCTGCTGAGGGCCCCCCAAGTGTCCAACGAAGACATCCAATGTTTTTTTTTTGTTAGAAAAAGTCATTTATTATATCCATAAATCTCCGTTTGGTTGGCGCATTATGTTCATAAAATACAGCGTCCACTCGCCCATTGAACCGTGAAGAGAACTCGTTCAACCTATACCTATACACTTGTCCAAGAACAACCAAACATCATTGATAATGTATCCTTAGGAACACTTTTATGTATATTTACTGTAATATTTCAACCGGATTATAAACTGGACGATAGGAAAGGAAAAAACCTCAGCGCGGTTCTAGCCATGTTTGGGAGGAGGCCGGGAGGTGGGCCTGGCTCAGGGCTGGGTCACTCAGTGGCAGATAGCTAGCTGTGGAGATCAGGTGTAGTGGTCCTGGGTTACGGCAGGGATCCGGCGTTGTAGTGGAGAAACAGTCCGATAGTGGCAGGCTGGCGAGTATTATCCGGGCTAAAAAAGGGCTGCTGTCTGTGCAGTAGGTAAAGGCCGCTAGCAGTGGCTAACAGTGATTGAATAGCTAGTAGCTAGTTAGCTCGCTAGCTTCCGATGGAGTTCTGTCTTTAAAGGTCAAAAAAAAATAGGGGTTCCATAACACATTGGGTGAGGCAGGTTACCGGAAGGTATATTTAATATAAAAAATGGAAAAGAGATTGACAATAATTTGAAATATATACAAAAAAAATACAAAAAATACAAAAGTACATACTACCTCAATCAGCCCGACTAACCGGTGCCTGTTTGCAGCATCGTTACTGTTATAGCCTCGCTACTGTCTTTTTACTGTTGTTTTTATTTCTTTACTTACCTATTGTTCACCTAATACCTTTTTTGCACTGTTGGTTAGAGCCTGTAAGTAAGCATTTCACTGTAAGGTCTACACCTGTTGTATTCGGCGCACGTGACAAATAAACTTTGATTTGATTTGACTGCCGTTTCTCTTTGCTTATTTGAGCTGTTCTTGCCATAATGACTTAATGTGGGTTATCTTCTGTATGCCACCCCTACCCTGTCACAACACAACTGATTGGCTGAAACACAATAAGAAGGAAAGAAATTACACAAATTAACTTTAACAAGGCACACCTGTTAATTGAAATGCATTCCAGGTGACTACCTCATGAAGCGGATTGAGAGAACGCCAAGAGTGTGCAAAGCTGTGAACAAGGCAAAGGGTGTCTACTTTGAAGAGTCTCAAATATAAAACATATTTTATATTTGGTTACTACATGACTCCATATGTGTTATTTCATAGTTTTGATGTCTTCACTACTATTCTACAATGTAGAAAATAGTAAAAACCCTGGACTAAGTGCAGTGCCTTGCAAAAGTATTCATCCCCCTTGGCGTTTTTCCTATTTTGCTGCATTACAACCTGTAACTTAAATGTCACATGATCTCAGTATATATACACCTGTTCCGAAAGGCCCCAGAGTCTGCAACACCACTAAGCAAGGGGCACCACCAAGCAAGCGGCACCATGAAGACCAAGGAGCTGTCCAAACAGGTCAGAGACAAAGTTGTGGATAAGTACAGATCAGGGTTGGGTTATAAAAAAATCAGAAACTTTGAACATCCCACGGAGCACCATTGAATCCATTGTTAAAAAATAGAAAGAATATGGCACCACAACAAACCTGCCAAGAGAGGGCCACCCACCAAAACTCATGGACCAAGCAAGGAGGGCGTTAATCAGAGAGGCAACAAAGAGACCAAAGATAACCCTGAAGAAGCTGCAAAGCTCCACAGCGGAGATTGGAGTATTTGTCCATAGGACCACTTTAAGCCGCATACTCTACAGAGCTGGGCTTTACGGAAGAGTGGCAAGAAAAAAGCAATGTCTTAAAGAAAAAAATAAGCAAACACATTTGTGTGTTCGCCAAAAGGCATGTGGGAGACTCCCCAAACATATGGAAACGGGTACTCTAGTCAGATGAGACTAAAATGTAGCTATTTGGCCATCAAGGAAAATGCTATGTCTGGCGTAAACCCAACACATCTCATCACCGTGAGAACACTATCCCCACAGTGAAGCATGGTGGTGGCAGCAGCATGCTGTGGGGATGTTTTTCATTGACAGGACCTGGGAAACTGGTGAGAATTGAAGGAATGATGGATGGCGCTAAATACAGGGAAATTCTTGAGGGAAACCTGTTTCAGTCTTCCAGAGATTTGAGATTGGGATGGAGATTCACCTTCCAGCAGGACAGTGACCCTAATTATACTGCTAAAGTAACACTTGAGTGGTTTAAGGGGAAACATTTACCGGTCTTGGAATGGCCTAGGCAAAGCCCAGACCTCAATCCAATTGAGAATCTGTGGTATGACTTAAAGAATGCTGTACACCAGCGGAACCCAACCAACTTGAAGGAGCTGGAGCAATTCTGCCTCATAGAATGGGCGAAAATCCCAGTGGCTAGATGTGCCAAGCTTATAGAGACATAACCAAAAGGGACTTGCAGCTGTAATTGCTGCAAAAGGTGGCTCTACAAAGTATTGACTTTGGGGGGGTGAATAGTTATGCACGCACAAGTTCCGTTTTTTTGTGTTATTTCTTGTTTGTTAATAAGAACTATTAAAAAATATTATAAAAAATATTTTGCATCTTCAAAGTGCTAGGCATGTTGTGTAAATCAAATGATAGAACCCCCCCAAAATATATTTTAATTCCAGGTTGTAAAGGGGGGTGAATACTTTCGCAAGCCACTGTAGGTGTGTTGAAACTTTTGACTGGTACTGTATGTATGGTCACTGTGGGGATGACGTCATCGATGCACTTATTAATGAAGCCGATGACTGATGTGGTAAACTCCTCAATGCCATTGGATGAATCCCGGAACACATTCCAGTCTATGAAAGCGAAACAGTCCTGTAGCTTCCTGCTTCATTGGACCACTTTCGTATTGATTGCGTCACTTGTACTTCCTGTTTGATATATTGCTTGAAAGCAGGAATAAGTGGGATAGAGTTATGGTCAGATTTGCCTAATTGAGCTTTGCATGTGTCTCTGTGTCTGCAGTAAAGTTGATCTAGAGATTTTTCCGCCTCTAGTTGCACAGGTGACATGCTGGTAGAAATTAGCTAAAGCTCGTTGAGTGTGGTCTTAGTGACAGCATCGGTTTGTGTTGGTAAATAAATAGATATGAAAAATAGATGGTAAATAGTATGGTCTACAGCTTAATATGACGTATTCTAACGTAGGTGAGCAGAACCTTGAAACGTTCTTAATATTAGAGATTGCTCACCAGCTGTTTTTAACAAAGAAACACACACCCTCCCCTGAGCTTCCCCAAAGCCACCAGATGCATAGAAAAATCAGCTAGTTATATATTTTCCATGTAATTTTTCAGCCACGACTCTGAGATCAAGGACATGCCAAGCTGAAATAGATTTTGTTTTTTTACAGCACAATTTGGATCCTTTAATCTCTAAATGTTAGTGACTACTCACCAAAGTAACAACACAGTGTGGTGAAAGACTTAGTAACTTAGTCATAGTCACAATCTGGTTACCTATAACTACAAACTTAGTTATATTGGACTATTTTTATATATTTATTAACTTATTTCTGGATATCTTCAGAACTAACCACAATGCACTATTCCTCAACGTCATATGGAGAACCGAAGCTACCTAACTAGCTCCAACTGGCTAACGTTAGCTACTAGCATGTAATTACATTAAAAACCAAGTCTTGGCGCTGGTGAGCTACTACGTACATCAATGAAGAAGAAACCATATAAATTCATGTGCAAAACTGCATGTCTTTGCATTACGTTATAGGGAATAGGCTGGCTTGCCGGATCCTCCATATTACATCACACCCCGTCAATGTTTTTTCCTGCATTTTTTCCAGCATTCTTTGGAATAACTTGAAAAATAGAATAGTGAGGTGTAACTTTGTATTGGGACTTAATGTGTATTTTAATGCAAATCCATATGTTACATGTGGTTACGCTTATGCTACCTTCCCTTTAAATATTTATAAGGATAACAGCCCTTAAGCATGGATATACTTGCATTAGTGTTGCGCTTACTACCATTTTACAATGAATAAGGATCTGCTTACAAATTGGGTCGCATTTGTAGCCAGTTTGTTTGGTGGCATTTGAATGAAGCTCTCTGTTGTAATGGGAGGTAAAGAGCAGAGAAAAAAAAGACAAAAAAGAGAGGAAGAGAGGGAAGAGAAATGTAATGAAGCAGAGGAAAAGCATTGGGGATTATGAGTCTTTGAAGAGCTGCTTTCATATTTAAAGCCCCACTCTGTGATTTCTACAGCTAATAAGGAAGCCAAACAGAGCCTCAATATATAATTAACGCGATCATGTAGGCATCATGGACTGTCACTCCTTGCTTCCATAGCTCCATCTATAAATCTGCTTCCATTTTTTCTGCTGTATTGCTTTAAAATGAATACCAGACTGTAGTTTGAATATCTGTATTTATAAGTTGAGTGAGTGTTCTCCAACCCATAGCCTGCTACAGTAGGTGGATGACTCGTGCAACCTTTGTAGATATTATTGCAGTATCATTTTAGGTGATGACGAAGCAACAACCTCATTACGAGTTTTACGGAAACTGTATCGGTGGGCAAGGGACAAATAAAATCGCCAACAAGCAAATGAGGAGGTCTATTTTCTTTGTTGTTACCTGAGGCATAGTTATCTCTCATAAGTCTATTCAGTTATGTCTGAGAATACATAACTTCACTAGAAACGCCCTGAGGGAGAAGAGTTTTGAAGTGGGAGAATTTTTTGTAGTGTGCATTATTGTACTACAGACCCCTATAGGCCCTGGTCAAAAGTAGTATGCTAGATAGGGAATATGGTGCCATTTGGGACACAGCGTAGTATTAGTGTTTAGCGTATGGATCGTCAAGGGGCCACTTTCTATTTCAACGATTGATCAAGGAGTGTCTCTGAAAGTTTGATGGGAACGTAATGAATGCGTTTGTGTGTGTGATTCTCATTCTCTGTGTGTTTGTGCATGTGTGCAGTGTGTGTGTGTGTGTGTGTTTGATGGGTTCATGATGGATAGTCATCCTGGACTGTATTCTTCCTGTCAGTGGGAAATAAATTGTCCATCCCATCAACACACACCTTTGATCTCTGCTTGTGGAAATAGTAACCGGGAGGAGAGGAGTGTAGAGATATTAACCAGGAGGAGAGGAATGTGGAGATAGTAACCAGGAGGAGAGGAGTGTGGAGATAGTAACCAAGAGGAGAGGAGTGTGGAGATATTAACCAGGAGGAGAGGAATGTGGAGATAGTAACCAGGAGGAGAGGAGTGTGGAGATAGTAACCAAGAGGAGAGGAGTGTGGAGATAGTAACCAGAAGGAGAGGAATGTGGAGATAGTAACCAGGAGGAGAGGAGTGTGGAGATAGTAAAGTCAGCTAAACTGACCCGTCTTGAAAGCCAACTAAACTGATCCGTCTTGAAAGCCAACTAAACTGACCCGTCTTGAAAGCCAACTAAACTGATCCGTCTTGAAAGCCAACTAAACTGATCCGTCTTGAAAGACAGCTAAACTGACCCGTCTTGTAAGCCAACTAAACTGATCCGTCTTGAAAGCCAACTAAACTGACCCGTCTTGAAAGCCAACTAAACTGACCCGTCTTGAAAGCCAACTAAACTGACCCGTCTTTGAAGCCAGCTAAACTGAGCCATCTTTAAAGCCACCTAAACTGACCCATCTTGGATGGCAGGTAGCCTAGCGGTTAAGAGCATTGGGTCAGTAACCGAATGGTCGCTGGTTTGAATCCGACTAGGTGACAAATCTGCCTATGTGCTGCCGTGTCTTTGACTATCATTAATGTGATTGACTGTTATTTTATCAAATAATGACATACTACGTTAAATTATTACGCAATTAAATTACTCATGTAACAATTAATTTAGTAGTAATATGGGGCACCACGGAAAAAGTTATTTAGCAAGTTACTACCTCCCGACTGAACTCGAAAGATATAAATATATCTTACATCAGTCACAGTCAATTCATTAAATCTTATTTATCTTCTATCAGTCTCATTCTGAATGTCGCAAAATCCTTGGATATCTGCACCCTAGCATAAATGATGAATCAGTGATAAACAAATTGGCTTAATTACCACTACATACATACAGCTGAGAACTATGCTCATGGAAATGCGAATACTTGGCACATGAATGGCAGCTCACTCTAAAGAATTGCAATGTACATATTTATGTGTGTATGTCTTTCTGTCTCTCCGTTGAAAACACTCAATCAGTCTGAGAAGGAATTCCACAGAAAGTCTCCGGTTTGTCCACCAGAGATCAAAGTATTTCGTAGTTGTAGCTCTGTTATAACAGATGTCAGACGTACCAATGGTCGTTTGATAGGAAAATGTTCTTTAGAATGGATCTTTCAGAGTACCACCCGGTGGTTCTCGGTCGAGGTTAATAGACTAAAGTACTTAAACAGCTGCAGACTGAATGTTCCTCTGTAGTTTTCAACTTCTTCACTCAAGAAAGTTTCAGAGTGTCTAGCCATTCTGTACCTTTCAGCCCACGCTGTTGGTCTCGCTGGCCTATAGAGTGGTAGCCATTTCAGCGTGGTGGACGCATGTCCTCACATTCTAGTCTTTAATTTTGTAGATTTCTTAACCATTCGTGACGTCCAGTTCACACTGTCCGCCTGCTTGGTCTAATGTACATTTTGTCAGGAGTCCTTTTTAAGCACTTGGGGGAAAAACGGTGTTCCCTCCTTTTGTCACAATGTCTGTGCTCACGTGGCCGTAGCCACTGACTTGGCTAAAGTAAAGTGGTTTGAACTTTGAACCTCAACACGAGGGAGAGACGAGTAACTCACCTCCCGGACAATCACTGGTACGGCTGATTAGCTGTCCGAAGTTAGGTATCTTTGAAAGCTAATTTAAGTAGGACCATTCTACTACTCTGCTCAAACCATCATATTACGATGGTTCCACTGGGAACCATCGACACGGCTGGCTAGCCTATCTTCAAAGAAGCATCTTTAAGAGCGAATGGAATGAAAATAAACTCTAGTTCTGTTCAGGACCACACGACAAGTCACCGGATACTGGACAACTACAAAGAAGGACAACCGTATAAGACTTGTCGGAACCATTTTGGACAATCAGAGCCTTACAAGCATGCCACAAAAGGCCCATCTCCCTTTCCAAGGCGGCCCTGTCCACCAAGAGAGATCTGGCGAACCAAGGCATTTCACGTAAACACATTTATGATTTCTCCCTCAAAGGTTCGTTTGCAAAATATATGATTACTGTAAGTGAGAGTAGTTTCTGAAAGTACCAATGTTAAGTGTCTCTGTCCCTCTCTCCCTCCCTCTCCATCTCTTTTGTAACAAGCAGCCATGTTGTTGTCATTCCGCTAGGGACCTGTTTTAACGTATTCATTTTCCAGTCAATAACTGGTGCAGTGTCTATGTTTATCCTGTGTTTCCATTTAATTAACTAGTCAATAAATAATTAAACCAATTTGTGTAGTACTGAATTATAAGTAAGGCTTGGGTTTTAGCAGATGCAAGGAGGTTACGATTGTTCAGAATGATTATTTGATATGAGGTTATGATTAATAAGTTGACTGTTTATAGATGTGATAGATAAGACTTTTAGACTTTAAACTTTTAAACTTTTAGAGTTTAATTCGGGAGATGGTCAATCTTTAAAGAACTGCTCTCGTGGTGCCCCAGATCCTAATTAATTAATTGTTACATGATTAATTTAATTGGGTAACATTTAAACATAGTTAGTAGATTAGATAAGCAACATTCTTCAGATGAATGTTAGTCAAGTCACAACAGTATACATTGGTTAAGGTTAAGGTTAAGGTAAAGCTTTAGGTTAGGTATAGTTACAGTGTGCTTAGGGTTAGAGTTAGGAAAAGGCATAAAAGTTAACATTGGGTCAGCATACCACCATCTGACCTGTGGAGGTTGAACCCATAACCTTCGCATGTCTAGCCCTGCATTCTTATCAACTGTCATCTGCTAGGGCCTGAACATCTGAGCACCTGACTTTGACTGATTGTCAAATTGAGTCCAGTGGTGATCAGAGTCACACACACCACGGTGGTGATCAGAGTCACACACACCACAGTGGTGATCAGGGTCACACACACACCACAGTGGTGATCAGGGTCACACGCACACCACAGTGGTGATCAGGGTCAAACGCACACCACAGTGGTGATCAGTCACACACACATCACAGTGGTGATCAGAGTCACACACACACACACACATGATAGATGGACTCTCCCATAATGAAACACAATATGAAGAATGACAAAATGAGATGAAGATGACAAGCTGGGAAGAGAAGGTTGTGAAATAATGATGATACGTGGTGACAGTGACATAAGTACGCAATGCAAATGACTGATGGGTTTAAATGGCTTTTAACAGAGTCAGGGTATGTAGCTCATGGTCAAAGCTTAATGTGAATGTTACCCCAAGGGCCACCTCCAGCCCTATGAAGGTGAACTCTCTCTCATACAATATGTTCTTCATTCTTCTATAGCCTATTTTGTCACTAAAACACTTTAAAAGTATGTTTCACTCTGAGCTTACGCCACCCCCATGAAGGTGACATGTCTCTATTAATTGAAATTGGTAAATAAAACGTGTACTTCTTTTGATCGTCTATTTTGTCGCTAAAACACTTTAACAAGATATTTTACTTAGCGCTTTGCATCACCATCAGTTTGAAAGGATATCTGAGGATATCTCAGCAAGCACGCTTGACAGCAGGGATTCAAATATAGCCTGACCTTGTCTGTCATCAACACATTAAATCCCTGTTCTCTCTTTTCTCCTCCCCCTTTCTTTTAATCCCTGTCTTTTTCTTTCACCACCGCCACTTTGCTTGACGCAGTCACGGAAGACTCTCGTTCATCATGGATTTCATTCACTAGCCTGCCTGGAGTACCAGGGTGCGTCCCAAATAGCACCCTATAACCTATATAGTGTCCTACTTTTAAGAAGGGCCCATAGGCCCACAGTGAAGCAGCTGGGGGGCTATGTGTGTGTGTATGGGGAGTGGGGGAGTGGGGGAGAGTTGGTGAGGGTGGGGTAGTGTGGAGTGCGTGGGAGTGAGGGAGTTAGGGGAGAGTGGGGCGGTGTGGTATGATGACACGTTTGCCTTAGGGATGAAGCCTGTTTTAAGTCTGTCTGACAACTCTAACACCAAATGCTCCCACGGTGGATTACACTTCACAGTCTGTTTACTAATGTACATATCTACTAAAGGTGGCAGACCCCTCACGCAATACTCTTTTTTGTCAGGAACAGAGTATGAACATACACTGAGTGCACAAAACATTAGGAACACCTGCTCTTTCCATGACAGACTGACCAGGTGAATCCAATTGAAAGCTATGATCCCTTATTGATGTCACCTGTTAAATCCACTTCAATCAGTGTAGATGAAGGTGAGGAGACAGGTTAAAGGAGGATTTTTAAGCCTTGAGACAATTAAGACATTGATTGTGTATGTGTGCCATTCAGAGGGTGAATGGGCAAGGCAAAATATTGAAGTGCCTTTGAACAGGGTATGGTAGTAAGTGCCAGGTGCACCGGTTTGCGTCAAGAACTGCAATGCTGCTGGGTTTTTCACGCCCAACAGTTTCCCGTGTGTATCAAGAATTGTCCACCACCCAAAGGACATCCAGCCAACTTGACACAACTGTGGGAAGCATTGGAGTCAACATGGGCCAGCATCCCTGTGGAACACTTTCGACACCTTGTTGAGTCCATGCCCCGATGAATTGAGGCTGTTCTGAGGGCAAAAGGGGGGGGGGGGATTGCAACTCAATATTACATTTTAGTAATTTATCACAGTGGTTCCCAACGTTTTATGTTACTGTACCACCAACTGAATTTTGCTCTACCTGGAGTACACCTGAAGTACCCCTTCATGTGCATTTTACCAGTAGGCCTATGGTCTCATGAGTCTTCTCAAATGCCCCTGTGGATAGGCCAAGTAACCCCATTGGTCCTAGTACCTGGTTAGGAACCACTGATTTAGCAGATACTCTTATCCAGAGAAACTTACAGGAGCAATTAGGGTTACGTGCCTTGCTCAAGGGCACTGTCATGACTCTCCTGTTCAGACCTGAAGGATCAGGTTACAGTGGGACTCCCGCAGAGGGGAAGAGGGGTGAAGTTGGCCATTTTATGACGGTCGTAAATACCTGCAGGGAAAGTCTCCCTCCCACTCTTCCAAAAATGGAAGTTAAATCCCTTTGTTACCAAAGAAAGAGACGTTGCTGTACGGTAACTTAAAAAGGTTGAATAATGAAACAATATTTATGTATTCCAAGGGGTCCGTGGATACTTAAAGAAGGGTCCGTGGATACTTAAAGAACAATCATGTCAAATTCATTACTAATTTGTGATGTAACTAAGGACAGTAGAACAACATAACTGATTCTCTGAATGTGTTTTTTCCCAGTGATCAGATTCACATACAAATGTTGGGGAACTTATATGATTAAATATGAAACTATTTGTGAGAAGATGTAATGTGATGTTAGCTTTCTAAATGAGAGAATTGTTTTTCATATGAATTCTAAGGCTAGGGGCAGTGTTCGGAAGTACGGAGATTCTGACGTGCCCAAAGTAAACTGCCTGTTACTCAGGCCCAGAAGCTAGGATATGCATATATTTGGTAGCATTGGATAGAAAACACTCTGAAGTTTCTAAAACTGTGAGTATAACAGAACTGATATGGCAGGTGAAAACCAAAGGAAAACCAGAGGAAAATCCATCCGAAAATCTTTTTTTTTGGAGGTCACAGGTCTTTCCAATGAGTCCATTTTGACTATACATGACAATAGCTCCCAGATTGCAGTTCCTATGGCTTCCACTAGATGTCAAGTCTTTAGACATGGTTTCAGGCTTGTGTTTTGAAAAGCGAACAAGACATTGTAGTTTATCCAGGTGGCTCATGATTAGGACACTAGTGTTTTGGCACACGTGAATGAGGTGCGCGCTGTTATTTCTCTTCCCTATTGAACATACTATTCTCCGTCTGAAATATTATTGTTTATTTAGATATTAGACAACTTGAGGATTAATTAGAAACATCGTTTGATTTGTTTGAACAAACTTTACAGGTAACTTTTTGGATTCCTTTGTCTGCATGTTGAACGAGTGGATTAACGTTACAGAACTCAATGGCGCCAACTAAACTGACTTTTTGGGATATAAAGAAGGACTTTATCGAACAAAACAACCATTCTTTGTGTAGCTGGAACCTTTGGGATTGCAAACAGAGGAAGATCTTCAAAGGTAAGTGATTTATTTTATCACTATTTTTGATTTTGTAATGCCTGTGCTGGTTTGAATAATATGTTGGAAGTGGGGCGCTGTCCTCAGACAATCGAATGTTCTGCTTTCGCCGTGAAGCCTATTTTAAATCCGACAACGCGGTTCGATTACCAAGATTCTAAGCTTTTGAATGATGTATAACACTTGTATTTTCATGAATGTTTAATATTACTATTTTTGTCATTTGAATTTGGCGCTCTGCAATTTCACCGGATGTTGTCGAGGTGGCACGCTAGCGGGACACTGTTCTGTAAGAAGTTAAATGTGCAGCTACAGCTTCACGCTTTTCTGGTCTGGTATGTTAATTTCTTAACTCATCATTTATAAAGTTTGTTTGAAAGGGGCGGTTCTGTCAGGCTAACACACTGTCTGACCTCACTCGGGGGTGTGACTTGTCACTCTGCAAAGTTTATGTAAAACAATTATATCTTACAGCTTATCAAATAATATCCCTTTCTTAATTAGGGAGCACCGGCGCGCTAGCGGGCCACTCCCGACACTACCCGGTGAAATGTAAGGCGCCAAATTCAAAATCCAAAAGTTGAATTATTAAACATTCATCAATATACAAGTGTTGCATAGTCATCAAAAGCTCTGCTTCTTAGCAATATCACAGCGTTGTCAGATTTCAAAAAGGCTTTACGGCGAAAGCACAACATTTGATTGTTTGAGGATAGCACCTCCAATATTTATGCATTATCATAAATTAATATCCAGCGCGGGTCACACAAAACCCATAAAAGAGCTAAAAAATATTACTTACCTTTCGAAGAACTTCTGCTGAGGGCTTCCCAAGTGCCCAACGAAGACATCCAATGGTTCTTTTGTTAGAAAAAGTCATTTATTATATCCATAAATCTCTGTTTGGTTGGCGCGTTATCATAAAAAAATCCACCGTTGAGTCGTCCATTGAACCATGAAGAGAACACGTTCAAATTATACCTATAAACTTTCTACAAACAAATCAAACATCATTTTTAATGTATCCTTAGGTATATTTACTGTAATATTTCAACCGGACGATAACGTGAACAATAGGAAAGGAAAATAAACTGGGGCGCGCTCACAATCTCGCACGCGTCAAACGTTGTTGACAAAAGTGGTCCCCTGACTACTTCCTCTTCCTATCCGTTCTGCTCACTGCTACAGCTTCCAGGCTTTGTATAAAGACTGTTGACATCTAGTGGAAGCCATAGGTACTGCAGTCTCAGTCCTAGGTAAAATACAAATGAATAGGCACCCTGGAGAAGGTCATTTACAAAAAAAAATGCAAATCCGGATGGATTTTCCTCGGGTTTCGCCTGCTATATCAGTTCTGTTATACTCGCATACATTATTTTAACACTTTTAGAAACTTCAGAGTGTTTCCTATCCAATAGTACAAATTATTTGCATATCCTATTTTCTGGGCCTGAGTGGCAGGCATTTTACTTTGGGCACGCCAGACTCTCCAAAACCGCCACCTAAGTAGTTAACACAACCCCGCTGAATCAGAGAGGTGTGGGGGGCTGCCTTAATCGACATCATCGGCGCGCTGGGAGCAGTTGTTGTTGGGGGTAACAACCTTGCTCTGCTCAGGGGCAGAACGACAGAGTTTTACCTTCTCGGCTCAGGGATTCAATTCAGCAATCTTTCAGTTACTGGCCCAATGCTTCTAGCATCCCAGGACCCAGGAAGAATGCTAACATGGAGTTAAGGAGCAGACCGTACGTTGAGTGGGCCAAAGATATCCAGGGCAACGGCTGCCTCTCTCCTCTGTTTTATTGAATTCCCACTTTTGTATTTCTAGGTCACATAATTTCCATTCACAGTGCAGTATATTTCAGACATGTATTACAGTAGCCAAAAGTCATTGTCGAGAAACCTTATCTTTCTGTAATCAGTTTTCAGTAGTGTAAATATTTTAGCTCAGAGGCACGACAATTACTGTGCGACTAATCGTAACTCCTACTTACCTCAAATGTTAGTCTCACATTGATGCTTGACTAAGTGAAAATAAGCATTCAGGATTAAGTGTTGCTAGGTAGCCTAGTGGTTAGAGCGTTGGGTGAGTAACCGAAAGGTTGCTAGATCGAATCACTGGGCTGACAGGGTAAAAATCTGTTATTCTGCCCCCGAACAAGGCAGTTAACGACAACATCCGGCAAAATGCAGAGTGCCAAATTCAAATTACAAAAACAGTAATAATAAACATTCATGAAAATACAAGTATTGTACACCATTCAAAAGCTTAGAATCTTGTTAACCGAACCACGTTGTCGGATTTACAATAGGCTTTACGGCGAAAGCAGAACATTATTCACAACAACATATTATTCAAACCAGCACAGCCGTTACAAAATTTTAAATAGCGATAAGATAAATAAATTACCTTTAAAGATCTTCCTCTGTTTGCAATCCCACGGGTCCCAGGAACACAAAGAATGGTCGTTTTGTTCGATAAAGTCCTTCTATATCCCAAAAAGTCTGTTTAGTTGATGCCATGGAGTTCTGTAATTCAGTCGTTCAACATGCAGACAAAGAAATCCCAAAAGTACAGGCAAAGTTCATCCAAACAAGTCAAACGATGTTTCTAATTAATCCTCAGGTTGTCAAATATCTAAATACACGATAATATTGCAGACGGAAAGTAGTCTGTTCAATAGGAAAGAAAAAGTAACAAGGAGCGAGCATCCATTCACACGTGCAAAACAGTAGTGACCGTTTCATGAGCCACTTGGAAGAACTTCAATTTCTTGTTTGTTTTTCAAAAAGCAAGCCTGAAACTATGTCTAAAGACTGTTGACATCTAGTGGAAGCCATAGGAACTGCAATCTGGGAGCTAATTCACTCTGTAGTCAATAGCAAGTCAAAGGAAAGACAGTGACTTCAAAAATATGGATTTTCCTCTGGTTTTTGCCTGCCATATCAGTTATGTTATACTCACAGACATTATTTTAACAGTTTTAGAAACTTCAGTGTTTTCTATCCAATCATACCAATTATATGCATATCCTAGCTTCTGGGCCTGAGTAACAGGCAGTTTACTCTGACATGTCAGACTCTCCGTACTTCCGAACACTGCCCCCTAGCCCGTAGAGGTTAACCCACTGTTCCTAGGCCGTCATTGTAAAAAATAATTTGATCTTAGCTCACTAGCCTAGTTAAATTAAAAAAAATAAAGTATGCACCTGTTCAGTCAAACCATACACCTACTCAACCCTTGCTGTAACAATCATGTCTATACTTAACAACCCACCTGTTCTGTCAGTCCATACACCTACTTAACCCTTGCTGTAACAATCATGTCTATACATAACAACCCACCTGTTCTGTCAGTCCATACACCTACTCAACCCTTCCTGTAACATTCATGTCTATACATAACAACCCACCTGTTCTGTCAGTCCATACGCCTACTCAACCCTTGCTGTAACAATCACGTCTATACATAACAACCCACCTGGTCTGTCAGCCCATACACCTACTCAACCCTTCCTGTAACAATCATGTCTATACAGTGGCAAGAAAAAGTATGTGAACCCTTTGAATTATCTGGATTTCTGCATAAATTGGTCATACAATTAGATCTGATCTTCATCTAAGTCACAATAACAGACAAACCCAGTCTGCTTAAACTAATAACACACAAATTAATGTATTTTTCTTGTCTATATTGAATTAATAATTTAAACATTCACAGTGTAAGTTGAAAAAGTATGTGAATCCCTAGGCTAATGACTAATGTTGGTTAGAGCTGCCCTGCCCTATAAAAAAACCTCACAAAATTTGATTTGTCTATTCACAAGAAGCATTGCCTGATGTGAACCATGCCTCTAACAAAAAATATCTCAGAAAACCCAAGATTAAGAATTGTTGACTTGCATAAAGCTCGAAAGCATTACAAAAATATCTCTAAAATCCTTTATCAGTCCACAGTAAGACAAATTGTCTATAAATGGAGAAAGTTCAGCACTGTTGCTACTCTCCCTAGGAGTGGTCGTCCTGCAAAGATGACTGCAAAAGGGCATCTGGATGTCCCACAGCGCTACTGGCAAAATATTCTGTGGACAGATTCATCTAAAGTTTGTTGTTTGGAAGGACACTATGTGTGGAGAAAAAAAGGCACAGCACACCAACATCAAAACCTCATCCCAACTGTAAAGTATGGTGAAAGGAGCGTCATGCTTTGTAGCTGCTTTGCTGCCTCAGGGCCTGGACAGCTTGCTATCGTCGATGGAAAAAATGCATTCCCAAGTTCATCAAGACATTTTGCTGGAGAATGTAAGGCTTTCTGTCCGCCAACTGAAGCTCAACAGAAGTTGGGTGATGCAACAGGACAATGACCCAAAACACAGAAGTAAATCAACAACATAATGGCTTCAACAGAAGAAAATACACCTTCTGGAGTGGCCCAGTCAGAGTCCTGACCTCAACCTGATTGAGATGCTGTGGCATGACCTCAAGAGAGTGATTCACAGCAGGCATGCCAAGAATATTGCTTAACTTAAACAGTTTTGTAAAGAGGTATGGTCCAAAATTCCTCCTGACCATTGCGCAGGTCTGATCCGTAACTACAGAAAACGTTTGGTTGAGGTTATTGCTGCCAAAGTAGGGTCAACCAGTTTGTAATGATGGGGTGGTGAGTCAGAAGCAGGTGAACCGTTTTAATAACACAACAAAACCAAGCACAGGACACTAACATAAGGCAGTACACCGAGATACAAGAACAATACCAACTTGTGAGGGAACCTGGGAGACTGACATTTAAAGGGGAGGAAATTATGAAGGTAATGGAGTCCAGGTGTGAATCATAATGATTGATCATGATTCACAGGTGTGCGTAATGATGAGTGCCAGGTGTGTGTAATGATGAATCCCAGGACTGGTGGTTAGTACTCTGGCGACTTTGTACGCCGGAGGGGAGGAGCAGGAGCAGACGTGACAGAGTTATTAAAACCAAGAGTTCATATACTTTTTCCACCCTGCACTGTGAATGTTTACACGGTGTGTTCAATATAGACATGACAACATATAATTGTTTGCGGGTTATTAGTTTAAGCAGACTGTGTTTGTCTATTGTGGTGACTTAGATGAAGATCAGATTAAATTTTATGCCCAATTTATGCAGAAGACCAGGTAATTCCTGGGTTCACATACTTTTTCTTGACACATAACAACCCACTTTTCATAAACCCCTTTATATCATCCTAACTTTGTCATCTTTAACCGACCAATCAACTTCTTCTGGGAGACAAACATGTGGTGCCATTGGCTCTCTCTACAACGAGTACCCGACTGTTGACAGTTCATTGTGCTTTAGTCAGACATCAATGATAGCCTACAGTGCTCTTCTGAAATCAGTAAGTTCCTAGTTAACTGAAACAGTTGGGATGTATCTAACTGATTTACTGTGTAGGGGTCCATATTAAATAGTGGATCCATGTGGACCCTGGAATGGACTTAATGCAGAACACCCTGGTGTGCTAATTAGTCCATCAATGATAGGTGTTAGACATTAGAATAAAACCTGTGGCGAGACGGCATAGTAGGGGATCCCAAAATTACCATTTTACTGCCCCCCCCTCTACACGTTGATTATGGGTTACTCTCACAGAGGCAATTGTGGATGCCACCACCAACCTCTGTTGCAATAGATCACAGATTGTCTGTCTGATTTCTGTTGGCAATTAATAATGCTTAATTAATAGTGCTTAATTAATAATGCTTAATTTGAAACTTGTATCTCATTATGGCAAATCATGAAATAAGCATAGCTAGTTATAATTGGCTTAGCAGATAATAAGAAAGAACGATCAGTCTTTACCTGGCTAAAAGAGAAGGAATATAATATATATTGTTTACAGGAAACTCCAAAAAATTTCGATTAAGTTGTGACTGGGTGGGGGGATATGCTTCTCCCATGGGCAAAGAAACTCAAAAGGGGTGATGATATTAATTAACAATTTTGATCCAAATGTGCAAATTGCTCAAACAGATCTGCAAGGTAGATGGAATCTTTTAAATATGTTATTGGACAATAAACAGATTTGTCTCTTAATTTATATGGTCCAAATAATGATAATCCACGCTTCTTTGAATATATATAATAATTTATTAAGCCTACAAGCAATACAAGACTGTATTATTATGGTGGGAGATTATGATATGGTTTTAAATACCTCATTGAACCATGAAGGAATTCACACTACAAACTATCACCCTTATGCACTTAACTACAGGATCGGTGTCCCCCTGCGGGACGGTTGAGCTAACGTGAGCTAATGTGATTAGCATGAGGTTGTAAGTAACAAGAACATTTCCCGGGACATAGACATTTCTGATATGGGCAGAAAACTTAAATTCTTGTTAATATAACTGCACTGTCTAATATACAGTAGCTATTACAGTGAAAGAATACCATGCTATTGTTTGAGGAGAGTGCACAGGTATGAACTTGAAAATGTATTAATAAACCAATTAGGCACATTTGTGCATACTTAATACAACATTTTGAACATAAATGCAAAAAACTAAAAAACACATGTTTTTGCTGTAACTTTATCTTTTACCAGATCTAATGTGTTAAATACTCCTACATTAATTTCACATTTACACAAACTTCAAAGTGTTTCCTTTCAAATGGTATCAAGAATATGCATATCTTTGCTTCAGGTCCTGATCTACATACAGTTAGTTTTGGGTATGTCATTTTAGATGAGAAATGAAAAAAAGTGTCTGATCCTTTTAATTAAGGAAATCACAAATGTCACGGATATTGGAACTAGTGGATATATGGAGGCTTAAATATCCTGACCTAGTGAGATATACATGGCAGAGGCTCAATCATGCTAGTCGTCTTGACTAGTTTCTTATGTCATTCTCGCTGGCACCAAAAGTTAAAAGTGTTGATAGGGGAAGAATAATTGGACAATCAAATAATTGGCGTGTACAATACTCTTACAGAATTTCCACGTGGACGAGGATATTGGACATTTTATCAAAGCCTATTGGATGACAACTTTTTTTTTTACCAGGACAGAAGAATTTATAACTGACCTTTTCTGATGTAATATAGGTACAGCAGATACCCTATGGGACACTTTTACATGTGCCTTTAGAGGCCATGCAATTAAATACTAATCTTTAAAACAAAAGTAATTTAAGTCAAAATCATTCATGTTAACAATGGAAATAGAAGGACTAACAGTACAGATAGATAGCAATAAAAACTGTACCATAGAGGCACAGAATACGTGGAGGAACTTATTCAAGAAAGTGTAATATATTATAAAAATAAAGCGAACTAGATGGAATATGGGGAAAAAATTGACCAAATTATTTTTTTATCTTTAATATAGAAATGCTACCAAAAATAATTTACTGAAACTTGACACAAATGACGGAGTCACCCATGATTCACCAAATGATATTTTGAAAGAGGAAGCAAAGCACTTTCAGCATATGTTTTTGTGTCAGTCTCCATCTCCACTAACCAAAGTTATTTGTAAGGCTTTTTTTCTATTAATAATGTACAATGAACAGCTGTACATAGACTCATGTGAAGGCCAAATTACAAAGGAGGAACTAGCAATAAAACTTTATGTCCTGGAAAACTCCAGGGCTGGATGACATACCAGTTGAGGTATACCAAACCTTTTTAGATGTACTCAGAGGATCGTTATTAGCATGTTTTAACCACTCCTATAAAAATGGCAGATTTTCTGATACTCAACAAGAAGGTCATATTTAATTATTACTGAAACAGGACCCAAGTGGTAAATATAAAGATCCAGTCTTAATCTTCAGTGTTGTGATTAAAAAAATTATGGCAAGATGCATAGCGCATAGAATTAAAAAAGGTATTGTTGGATATTATTCATCTAATCAGACAGGTTTTTTACATGGACGATACATTGTAGATAATATAAGACAAGTACTGGAAATGATTGAACACTATTACAAATCTGGGAAACCAGGTCTGGTATTCATAGCTGACTTTGAAAAGGCTTTTGATAAAGTACGACTGGAATTTATATTTAACTTTTGGAGAATCTCTTATACAATGGGTTAACATTATGTATAGTAACCCTAGGTGTAAAATAGTAAATAATGGCTACTTCTCAGAAAGTATTAAACTGTTGAGGTGTAAAACGAGGTTTTCCACTATCGGCATATCTATTTATTATGGCCATCAAAATGTTAGCTATTAAAATCAGATCCAACAATAATATCAAAGGACTAGAAATCAAGAGCTTAAAAACAAAGGATCTAGGTAATTGTTCTAACCTCTCTGGGTTACAACCAAATTATGATAAGTGTACTATATTACGTATTGGATCACAAAACAATACAACTTTTACATTACCGTGTAGTTTACCAAAGAAATGGTCTGACCGTGAAGTGGACATACTCGGTATTCATATCCCGAAAGAAGGAAATTATCTCACTACAATACTTTTTAATAGAAAGTTAACAAAAATAGATGAGATCTTGCTACCATGGAAAGGAAAATATCTGTCTATTTGTGGAAAAATCACTCTGATTAACTCTTTAGTCATATCCCAGTTTACCTATTTGCTTATGGCCCTGCCTACACCTAGCGAATTGTTTTTTAAATGATATGAGCACATTTTATTTGGAACAGCAAGCAAGACAAAATTAAATGAGCCTATTTATATAATGACTTCAAATTCAGAGGGCAGAAATGATTAAATTATAAAGAATTTGACCTCTCACTAAAGGCTGCAATTTCAGTTTAATCCACCTGAAAAGACACAACAAATATTACAACAAATATTATGGTTAAACTCAAATACACAAATTTATTTAAAAAAAATACTAAATTGTTTTTGAATAAAAAAAGAACAAAAGTAACTTCTTTGTAAATGATTTCATAAATAGGACTGGTGGAGTTATGTCACACAGACAACTAATTTCAGCATTATTGCAAAAATGGAAGAGGCAAGCAGAAGGGGGGGAAAGTGAGGAACGTGTCTATCATTAAAAAACAGAATTGGTAAAGAACATTGGGATAAATAAAAAAGTACACCAGTTTCATTTAATCGACATCCACGTCTTAGGCGCCCGGGGAACAGTGGGTTAACTGCCTTGTTCAGGGGCAGAACAACAGATTTTTACCTTGTCAGCTCGGGGATCCGAGCTCTAACCACTAGGCTACCTACAGCCACAGTTTGGCTCACTACAGACATGTGTTGTGTTGTACATTACTACACACTACAGACATGTGTTGTGTTATACATTACTACACACTACAGACATGTGTTTAGAAAAGCAGCCACAGTTTGGCTCTGTTGTAGGTGGCCGACAGATACTGTAGCCATGTCAATGCTTTATGAAGAGATCCATGTCGGATGCCAAGAGTACACCGGGCCCCCAGGGGTGTCCTCAGCCCTCTGCTGAACTACCTGTTCCCCTATGACTGCACCAACTCCATCATCAAGTTTGCTGCTGACACCACGGTTGAAGGCCTGATAACCAACAACGAGGAGTCAGTTAAAACTTATTAGGGCTAGGGTCCTTTTTTCAGAATTTCCGCCTGACTGACGTGCCCAATGTTAACTGCTTGTTACTCAGGTTCAGAAGCCTGAGTAACAAGCAGACGGCGCCCCACGCATGGTATGCTTTCGCAGTAAAGCCTATTGGTAATCAGACAATGCAGTTAGATTAACAAGAATTTAAGCTTTTAAATGATATAAGATACTTATATGCTCATGAATGTTTTAATATTACGATTATTTATTTGAATTGCGCGCCCTCCAATTTCACAGGATGTTGTCGACTGGTGTCCCGCTAGCGGGACGCCTAGCCTCCATTAATTAAGTGAACTGGCATTGTGGTGCCAGGACAACAACCTCTCTCTCAACATCAGCAAAACAAAGGAGCTGCTTGTTGTCTTCAGGAAGCAGAAGAGGGAACATGCCCCGATCCACATCAACAGGACTGCAGTAGTCAGCAGTTTTAAGTTGCTCAGCATCCACATCACAGAGGACTTGACATGGACCAACAACACCACCACTCTTGTTAAGAGGGCACAACAGTGTCTCTACTTCCAAGGCAGCTGAAGAAATTAAGCATACCAACCCGGATCCTCTCCAAATATTACCGCTGCACCATCAAGAGCATCCTGACCGGTTGCATCATGGCCTGGTACCGGAATTGGTCAATTCATGACCGCAAAGTCCTCCAGCGGGTGGTGAAGATGGCCAAGTACATCACTGGAACTGTGCTCCCACCCATCCAGGACCTCTACTCAAAACAGTGCCTGAGGAAGGCCCGAAGCATCATCAAGGACCCCACTGACCCCGGCCAAGAGCTGTTCACTCCCTTGCTGTAGGGCAGACGGTTTCAGAGCACGAGGTCTGATACCAACAAGTTCAGAGACGGTTACTATCTACAAGCCATCAGACTGATGAAAACTTGAACTGTACTGACGACCTGCACTGACTCTCCACACCTCTCCGCAACTTAGCACACATCACTCACACACACAACCACACATACACATTCACACACACACACATATACATTCATGCTACACACACATCACAACTTCTGCTACGAGACTATTATTATGATGGCTAAATACTGCACAATTTAACCACTTGTCCCCAATCTCCCTTTCCCCAAAACACGTGTAAATATTGGACTATCCTTTATTATACTTATGCTAAAATGTTTATTCTATTCTACTGAGCCACTTTGTTGGTATTATCTTTAATTGTTCTTATTGTTTTTGCATTATCGACAAGGAACCTTCAATTAAGCATTTCGTTGAACAGTGTATACCATGTGTGTCCTGTACATACGACTAATACAAGTTAAAACACAAAATATGTCACTTTGAATTTGCTCTTATCCAAAGACACGTACAGTACAGTGAGTACATACATTTTCTGCATGTCTATGATCCTTGTGGGAATTGAACCCATGACTTTGGCATCGCTCAACCACAACTGACCCACACAGTCTACTAGTGTTCCATCTGGTCGGTGGAGTTTGAAAGTGATGCATCGAGCTGTTAGCATAAATAATACATACGTAATCTAGTTAGCATGCATAAACTCCCAACACGGTTTTCTAGTTGGCATACATAAACCACCAACACACAGTAATCTAGTTCGCATACATAAACCACCAACACAGTAATCTAGTTATCATACATAAACCACCAACACACAGTAATCTAGTTAGCATAGACAAACCACCAACACAGTAATCTAGTTAGCATATATAAACCACCAACACAGTAATCTAGTTAGCATATATAAACCACCAACACAGTAATCTAGTTAGCATTTATAAACCACCAACCCAGTAATCTAGTTAGCATAGATAAACCACCAACACAGTAATCTAGTTAGCATATATAAACCACCAACACACAGTAATCTAGTTAGCATATATAAACCACCAACACAGTAGTCTAGTTAGCATATATAAACCACCAACACAGGAATCTAGTTAGCATAGATAAACCACCAATACAGTAATCTAGTTAGCATAAATAAACCACCAACACTGACGTACCTATGGTTGAAGTCGGAAGTTTACATACACCTTAGCCAAATACATTTAAACTCAGTTTTTCACAATTCCTGAAATTTAATCCTAGTAAAAATTCCCCGAATTAGGTCAGTTAGGATCACCACTTTATTTTAACAATGTGAAATGTCAGAATAATAGTAGAGAGAATGATTTATTTCAGCTTTTATTTCTTTCATCACATTCCCAGTGGGTCAGAAGTTTACATACACTCAATTAGTATTTGGTAGCATTGTCTTTAAATTGTTTAACTTGGGTCAAACGTTTCGGGTAGCCTTCCACAAGCGTCGCACAATAAGTTAGGTTAATTTTGGCCCATTCCTCCAGACAGAGCTGGTGTAACTGAGTCAGGTTTGTAGGCCTCCTTGCTCGCACACACTTTTTCAGTTCTGCCCACAAATTTTCTATAGGATTGAGGTCAGGGCTTTGTGATGGCCACTCCAATACCTTGACTTTGTTGTCCTTAAGCCATTTTGCCACAAGTTTGGAAGTATGCTTGGGGTCATTGTCCATTTGGAAGAACCATTTGCCACCAAGCTTTAACTTCCTGACTGATGTCTTGAGATGTTGCTTCAGTATATCCACATAATTTCCTACCTTATGATGCCATCTATTTTGTGAAGTGCACCAGTCCCTCCTGCAGCAAAGCACTCCCGCAACATGATGCTGCCACCCCCGTGCTTCACTGTTGTTATGGTGTTCTTCGGCTTGCAAGCCTCAGCCTTTTTCCTCCAAACATAACAATGGTCATTATGGCCAAATAGTTATATTTTTGTTTCATCAAACCAGAGGACATTTCCCCAAAACGCACGATCTTTGTCCCCATGTGCAGTTGCAAACCATAGTGGGGATTTTAAATTGTGGTTATGGAGCAGTGGCTTCTTCCTTACTGAGCGGCCTTTCAGGTTATGTCGATATAGGACTTGTTTTTCTGTGGATATAGATACGTTTTTATCTGTTTCCTCCATCTTCACAAGGTCCTTTGCTGATGTTCTGGGATTGATTTGCACCAAAGTACGTTCATCTCCAGGAGACAGAACGCGTCTCCTTCCTGAGCGGTATGACGACTGCGTGGTCCCACAGTGTTTATACTTGCGTACTACTATTTGTACAGATGAACGTGTTACCTTCAGGCATTTGGAAATTGCTCCCAAGGATGAACCAGGCTTGTGGAGGTCTTCGCTGATTTCTATTGATTTTCCCATAATGTCAAGTAAAGAGGCACTGAGTTTGAAGGTACGCCTTGTAATACATCCACAGGTACACCTCCAATTGACTCAAATGATGTCAATTAGCCTGTCAGAAGCTTCTAAAGCCATGACATCATTTTCTGGAGTTTTCCAAGCTGTTTAAAGGCACAGTCAACTTAGTGTATGTTAACTTTTGACCCACTGGAATTGTGATTCAGTGAATCATAAGTGAAATAATCTGTTTGTAAACAATTGTTGGAAAAATGACTTGTCATGCACAAAGTAGATGTCCTAACCGACTTGCCAAAACTATAGTTTGTTAACAAGAAATTTGTGGAGTTGTTGAAAAACGAGTTTTAATGACTCCAACATAAGTGTATGTAAACTTCCGACTTCAACTGTATATACTAGGTGGTGTCAGAGGAAGGGCCAGGAAATTGTCAAAGACTCCAGTCACCAAAGTCATAGGCTATTCTTTTTTCTACCGGAAGGCTAGCAGTACTGGATCGCCAAGTCTAGGTCCAAAAAGCTCCTTAACAGCTTCTACCCCCAAGAGATAAGACTGCTGATCAATTAATCAAATGGCCACCCGGACTATTTGCAATGTTATGTAATTTTCCCAAGTAACTTTTTCATTTGATTACATTTTTTTCACTTTAGTTTATTTAGTAAATATTTTCCTAAATCTATTTATTGAACTGCTTTGTTGGTTAAGGGCTTGTAAGTAAGCATTTCACAGTAAAGTCTACACCTGTTGTATTCGGCGCATGTGACGAACAAAATTTGATTTGATTTTATATGAAGGAGAGCAATGTAATGGTTGCTCAGGTAAATTATGTGGTCTCCCTGGCTCTGCTCTATATCCCATACTGTCATGATGAAGCTGTCATGAACACACCACACGTGGTGGTTACTAATGACCTGCCAATGGCTCTGAGTAAAGCCTTTGAGTGTATGTATGCTGATGACTCAACACTACACACTTAAGCTACTAAAATCACTGCGACACTTAAAGAGCTGGAGTCAGTTTTAGAATAGCTGACATAAAATAAGCTAGTCCTAAATATATAAAAAACTAAAAGTATTGTATTTGGGACAAATAATTCACTAAACCCTAAATCTCAACTAAATAGTGTAATGAATAATGTGGAAATTGAGCAAGTTGACTGTCATGGTCAAAACATATTGATGCAACAGTAGCTAAGATATCCATAATAAAGTGCTGCTCTGTTTTCTTGACATCGCTATCAACAAAACAAGTCCTGCAGGCCCTAGTGTTGTCTCACCTGGACTACTGCCCAGTCATATGATCAAGTGCCACAAAGAAGGACATAGGTAAATTGCAGTTGGTCCAGAACAGGGCAGCATGGCTGGCCCTTTAATGTACACGAAGAGCTAAAATCAATAGAATGCATGTCAATCTCTCCTGGCTCAAAGTAGAGGAGAGATTGACTGCATAACTACTTGTATTTGTGAGAGGTATTGACATGTTGAATGCACCGAGCTGTCTGTTTAAACAAATAGCACACAGATCAGACACCAATGCATACCCCACAAGACATGCCACCAGAGGTCTCTTCACAGTCCCCAAGACTCTTGGAAATGCACAGTACTACATGGAACTCTAATCCACATCAAGTAACTCATGTAAGCAGTAAAATCAGATTTAAAAACAGATAAAACTATACCTTATGGAACAACGTGGACTGTGAAGAGACAAACAGGCACGCACACACACATACGCACACACATCTACACACATGTACATTGTAATATTGTTATATTTGTGTATTATTGATTTTGTAATGTAGATACAGTATGTTGTGGTAGATTAGTGGTGTAATAATGTGTTGTATTGTAGATATGTTTTGGTAGAGTAGTGGCGTAAGAATGTGTTGTATTGTAGATATGTTGTGGTAGAGTAGTGGCGTAATAATGTGTTGTATTGTAGATATATTGTGGTAGAGAAGTGGTGTAATAATCAAATCAAATTTTATTAGTCACATGCGCCGAATACAACAGGTTTAGACCCTACAGTGAAATGTTTACTTACGAGCCTCTAACCAACAACGCAGGTTTAAAAAAAAATGAATAAGAATAAGAGATAAAAGTAACAAGTAATTAAAGAGCAGCAGCAAAATAACAATAGCAAGACTATATACAGGGGGGTACCGATACAGAGTCAATTTGCAGGGGCACCGGTTAGTTGAGGTAGTTTGTACATGTTGGAAGAGTTATTAAAGTGATAACAACAGAGATTAGCAGTGCTGTAAAGAGGGGATGAGGGGGGAAATTGTCTGGGTAGCCATTCTTAGGGAGCGGCTCCCGAGGTGACGGTTTTGGAGAGTCTGGCATGCCCAAAGTAAAATGCCTCCCACTCAGGCCCAGAAAATAGGATATGCACATAATTAGTACTATTGGATAGGAAACAGTCTGAAGTTTATAAGAGTGTTAAAATATTGTCTGTGAGTATAACAGAACGGATATAGCAGGCAAAAACCAGAGGAAATTCTGTCATGGAAAAAATTTATTTGACACATTGCCTCATTTTGAACCCCTCCCTATTGAAAACAGTTATATATAGGAGTAATATTGCAGTACCTATTGCTTCCACTGGATGTCAACAGTCTCTAGACAGTGTTTGATGAAGTTAGAATGCTCTGGATAGTAATAGAAGAAGAATTTCGAACTGGTCACCAGATGTAAACAGAAGAGGATGCGCGTTCACGGGCTGGCGCGCGCTGTGGTTTTTTCCTTTCCTATCGTCCAGTTTATAATCCGGTTGAAATTTTATAGTAAATATACATAAAAGTGTTCCTAAGGATACATTATCAATGATGTTTGATTGTTCTTGGACAAGTGTATAGGTATAGGTTGAACGAGTTCTCTTCACGGTTCAATGGGCGAGTGGACGCTGTATTTTATGAACATAATGCACCAACCAAACAGAGATTTATGGATATAATAAATGAACCATTGGATGTCTTCGTTGGACACTTGGGAAGCGCTCAGCAGAAGTTCTTCAAAAGGTAAGGGATTTGTTTTCGCTGTGAAATGTGTTTTGTGTGAACTGCGATGGTTTATGAATTTTTGCTACTCCCTAAGTAGTTTTAATAAACCCCAGGAAGAGTATCTGTTGCCTTGGTAAGGCTAACGAGGATCCTTAACAAAGTAAAACAAAACATTATAATACTATAGAACAATCCTCTGGGGAGGCGCTTATATTCAGTTATAAAATAAACATGATGGACGTGTATGGTGAGGATTGATTCATTTGGTTTAGAATTAGCATAAAGGTTTACGATTAGCATGTAACCACAGAGACTGTAGCATGCTGGCTAAAGTGAGCCGTCAACAAATAAGAAGTCTGTTTGTTAGTACGCAAACTTGCAAAAGTGAGTCGTCAATCTCATTACAACACAATCAGTTAGCTGTAGATATAGTTTTTCTGGAAAACATGAATTTGTATGAAAATACGTCTTCAGTCTTTCTGAAATTCGTTGAGATGGGATTCAATACAATCGCAACTTGTAAACAATATGGCTTTTAAGGGCATAGTTCCTGCATTTGCAGAGATTGCATTCACAGTAAACAGAGTTGGGGAGTAACCGATTACATGTAATCCGTTACATGTAATCTGAATACAAAAAAAGTAACTGTAATCAATAAAATATGATTTTATTTGTGACGTGTAGACCTTAACGTGAAATGCTTACTTTACAAGCCCTTAACCAACAATGCAGTTTTAAGAAAATACAATTAAGAAAATATTTACTAAATAACTAAACTAAAAAAAGCATTCAAACACCATTGGGATGAATTGGAACGCAGACTGTGAGCCAGGCCTAATCGCCCAACATCAGTGCCTGACCTCACTAATGCTCTTGTGGTTGAATGGAAGTAAGTCCCCGCAGCAATTGTCCAACATCTAGTGGAAAGGATTCCCAGAAAACTGGAGGCTGTTATAGCAGCAAAGGGGGGACCAACTTTTTTAACCAAAATTAAGATTGTATCCATAGCACAGCGCACTAGACAACCGACAATGCAGTTTATAAAGTCGATAGAGCCGACATATACAATATTTACTATCAGGGTTGGGAAGATAACTTTCTAAATTTAATCCGTTGCTAATTACCTGCCAAAATTTGTAATCAGTAACAAAACTATTAGATAACCCAAACTGATCTTCCGGTCCAGGGTTGTGCCGTGGCGGAGATCTTGTGGGCTATACTCGGCCTCGTTTCAGGATGGTAAGTTGGTGGTGTGGGGGCTGTGCTTCGGCAGAGTGGGTGGGGTTATATCCTGCCTGTTTGGGGTATCGTCGGACGGGGCCACAGTGTCTCCCGACCCCTCATGTCTCAGCCCCCAGTATTTATGCTGCAGTAGTTTATGTGTCGGGGGGCTAGGGTCCGTCTGTTATATCTGGAGTATTTCTCCTCTCTTATCCGGTGTCCTGTGTGAATTTAAGTATGCTCTCTCTAATTATCCCTCCTGCTCTTTCTTTTTTTCTCCCTCTCTCTCTCGGAGGACCTGAGCATTAGGACCATTCCTCAAGGCCTACCTGGCCTGATGACTCCTTGATGTCCCGAGTCCACCTGGCCGTGCTGCTTCTCCAGTTTCAACTGTTCTGCCTGTTTTATTAACATTTTAAAATCTTGTCCATGTTCTGTTATAATCTGCACCTGGCACAGCCAGAAGAGGACTGGCCACCCCTCACAGCCTGGTTCCTCTCTAGGTTTCTTCCTAGGTTTTGGCCTTTCTAGGGAGTTTTTCCTAGCCACCGTGCTTTTACACCTGTATTGCTTGCTGTTTGGGGTTTTAGGCTGGGTTTCTGTACAGCACTCTGTGACATCAGCTGATGTAAG